>NCVS01001006.1:195814-272116 GCA_003055095.1 Goniozus legneri | reverse complement strand
GGGGGAGGAAAACCGGATAATCGTTTTTCGCCGATAATTCAATTTTCGAGTCGGTCTAGCGGCAACCGAGTGCGCGATAGTATGAGGGATGAATTTCGTTTGAGTGGGGAGGGTGCTAAATCGTGTAAATTGCAAAAGGGTTGTACGAGAGGAGGTGGAGGGGGAGAGAGAGAGAGTCGATTCGAGCGAGCGGATTCATTTCGAGTTAATGGGCCGCGAGTGGGAGGAAATTCGCGACCAATTGGGCACGACGGGATCGAGATAGCGAGAGTAGCGAGGGAGGGAAAGGGAGACTGCATCGTTACGGCACTGATCTTTCCGCGTCGCAACACCGCCAAGTAGAGAGGAGCGCAGAAAGAGACAGCGAGCGAGCGAGCGAGAGAGAGAGAGAGAGAGAGAGAGAGAGAGAGAGGCTAATGCCGAAATGTGAATTTCGCACCGTTGCAATTCGCGAGATAATCTCTCAAACGGCTCTGTAATATCGATCGGTAAATTTTTACACCACTCGAGCTCGAAACGAGCGTCATTGAGCCGAGAGAGCATTCGCTCGATACTCGTGTTCGTAATTTACCCTTTATTAGCGTATAGATACACATATTTTTTTTCGGCCGATTCGCAACGTAAATTCCCGATTGCCGATCGAGTGCCTTATGGAAAGTAACGGGTTCGGTCTTAATCGACCCGGAACGATGTTTTTTGTCCCCTCCTCGTTTTAATGAGAGGAGCCAATCTGCATGCGTAATTCGGCGGACAAAGTGAAAGAGATAGAGGAGGCCTAAAAATTCCAACTCGATTGCCCTTCCACGTTGTTCGGTAATTACCTAACGGTATCTCAATTAAACTCGCGAGGAAGAGGAAAAAAATGTCCTCTCGTTCCACTTGAACGGAACGGAAGCGAGAGAGAGAGAGAATGCACAGGCAGGCCAAAAAAGAATTTTTCCCGTAAATCGAAACGGGCGCGAGGCATTTGAATAACGTCCGAACAGATTCGGCGGACGCGTGTGTGACGTCACAGGCGAATCTGTTCTCTACTCGCCGTGAAATGAAGTGTCCTCCGGCACCCCCCTGCGCCACTCACCCGCCGTTCTTTCTCCATAAATTTCGCGGCGCGGTGTTCCGCGTTTTAAATAAAAAACTATCTGCGCGAAAAACGTGACACGTATACGGCCGCGCTGTACGCCGGACAAATTAATGTCTATGCTCTTCCGCATCCTCCAACTGTCAAAAATAGTAACATACAGAGTGTCCCGGACTAATCTCGCTTGATTTTCCCAATTATATCAATTTTATAAAATGAAAGTTGAATATTCTCTACAATTTTGCCATTCGAAAAATTTTTATTTGAATATAAAAATTCTCATTTAGAAATAAAAGTAACTACAATATTAAAAAATAGTATAGCAATCATATTTTTCATCAATAGCTCGGTGTACGTGTGAGAACGACTGGATAAGATCGAGAATGAATTTCGAGACACTCTGTATGAATATACGCAGATATAGACGCACCTTTTGCAAATAAATCAATCAAGTTTTCGCGTAGAGGAAGAGGAAAAATCGGGACGGTTTTTCGAGCGAGATAAAAGATAAAAATTGATGTGGAGAAAAAATATATCGACAACAGGCGCGCGTGACGTCGAGTGTTCAGTAGTGATGCCAATAACATAGTCAGGCGGGTTGACTCGGTTGAAAATCTCGAGTGTCGGAGGATCCGCGAAAGTATAACGGCGTGTTTTATACGGCGAGCGTGCGCACGGAGGAGAAAACTGAGAGAAATCGACTTAATAAATCTTCGACAGCGCGATAAGTATTTCTTCATTCTGCATATTCCCGCTGACTATTTATTGTTTTTTT
Organism: Goniozus legneri; assembly: GCA_003055095.1. Classification (NCBI taxonomy): domain Eukaryota; kingdom Metazoa; phylum Arthropoda; class Insecta; order Hymenoptera; family Bethylidae; genus Goniozus; species Goniozus legneri. The sequence continues at coordinate 270,263 of NCVS01001006.1, read as the reverse complement.
CATCTCGAGTAGACGCACGGAAATGTCGAGCGAGTGCTTCCGAATTTATACGAGAGGGCAGAAAAAGAAGAAACAAAAGACGAAGACTGAAAAAAACGTCATTCGATATTCGATTGCGCATATCGCGAAGCTCTGAATCGGAAAAAAGAGAGAAATATCGAACCAGCCGGTTTCACAATGCCCGAGTATCCCGAGCTCGATAAATTTACCCTCTCCCATCTCCGGGAGGGAGAGAGAAAGCAAAAACGACCCTCCCGCGAACGAGCGCGAATCCGAAGAGTGCCGTAACGCTAATGCGAATTTCACGAGCGAATAGCGTATAGAGAGATGACTATTTTGGACTTGTAACGACGTCACGATGGGCTCGCGATAACACCGAACGACGTGTAGCTACAGAGCCTCCCTGCACAGCTGGCCGAGCTCAGACGGTGGAGGGGGACCGAATCGGTTTTTGCCGAGCGATAATAACTCGACATTCGAGACTACATCGATTCCGTGAGTCTTCGAGAACCTCTCTATAGTTCTATGGTGTGTATAAACGCACAAAAGCTCCCACTCCCTCGAGTCCCTTAATATATCGCCCTTACGTATATATATACGGCCACTCACGAGCGTTAAAGCGTATCAAGGCGAGATCGTACCTGATCTACGAGTTCGCTACGCTAGCGCGCACATACACACGACCAATAAACTCCGACAGAATGCATACTAGGTTAAAGCTCAAGTGTGTGTCAGTGTGGGTGGGTGTGTTTGCGTGTGTGTGTGTGAGAGAGTTTTCACGACCGCGATCGTATGCGAGCGGAGCTCGTGAAAAGCAACCGGCCCCGATGTGTTTACGCCATTGTGCTCCTCCATTCACCCACGTAGACTCACACGGACACTTGTATATACGCCCGCTCTCGGCAGCGTGTAAGGTCGCATTCGCATGCAAAATGCATGAATTTGAAATTGTTGAATTATCGTATAACACGTGGCCGCGTTAACGTCGCGACTGGGAGATTGTTATTAAAATTTTTGAGATGGGTTCTCCCGTGTTTGTACGTCTGTGGATACTTAAAATACACCCTGAAGAAAATTGAAGATGAAATTTCAGTTTTGGTAGAAATTCGACCGGATGTTCCATTTTCGAAATTCGATTAAAATCGATTCGAGTTTTGCCACCTCGAGAAATCGAATTATAGCCCAATTTTAATTTCCCGTTTCGTACTGCGGATTCGTGACGCGATCGTGCCTCGTCTCGGGTCATTATCAGATCTTATATTCCTCGAGGTAACCTCGGTTGGTTTATTTAAAGGACCTCTCCCAGAATTGCGGGACGTTTATACGAGGTCTCGGTGTAATGCGATTTCCAGCGAGCTCGCGAAAGTATCGCACACACGTACACACGCAAATGTAGCTCGCGACGTCTATAGAGACGGCCATTCGCGTGATTTGTTGCTCGACATTGAGAAAGCCCTCTCGCTCTCTCTCGCTCTTGTTCGCATCCCCTCAGCAATCGCCGAGTGTGAAATATTCACTCGGCTGTTAACGTTAACGCGTTACACCCACGCGCCCTTTTCCACAGAGTGTCTCTCCTCTCTCTCCCTCTCTCTCTCTCTCTCAACACCTCACCCCATTTTTACCATACACACGTACAAACGTATACACTCGAGACGCCAGAAGCCTCTAATCCGAGACTCGAATCGATATGAATTGTACGCGATTGATCCCCTGGGCAAACGAGGTCAAATAAACTGCTACCTTCCAGTCGGCTGATCCGCGTAATCGATACCGTACGAGCTCTCAGACTGGATTTTCCAGAAATTTTTCTCTCTCTGTACGTAGCCGAAAACAGGGTGGTATATTCGCGTAATCAAGACTGCGATAATATCCAAGCCATTTGATGGCGATTTAATTAAAACTGTTGAGCATTGAGAAACGAGAGATTTAACGCGATGTATAATTTCCGCGCCCCCCCCCCCCTTCCTAGCCTTGCGCGCTATTCGCTCCATGCGCGTGTGCGATTTCGCGTAATTCCCCATTTGCATGACGTATAATCCGTTTAATGACCTGTTATAGAAGGAAGGAAGGGGGTCGAGCGTATATATAGGCGGACGATGGGGGCGCCCCACGCTCGCTCGGTATGCTATTCATGCGGGATTATTATTGTCGGCAGTACGGTAATACACGATGCGTGCATTATTCGACTATTCGGCAATCGTCATAGAGAACGAGAGGGTAGAGAGAGAGAGAGAAACTGACCGCCAGGTTTATACCGACTCGAACGATAATTGCGTTCGAATAATCCTCTTTTCGAGTCCCGAATTTTCCACCTTTTTCTCTAATTCTCCTCCTCCTCCATTTCGTTGTCGCATGCGGAAGGCCGCTCGCATACAAAATTGCAGAAAGAGGGAGCGGATGCAACGTCACATTTGCGTATTCAGCCAGCCGCGAAGTACACACACAAACCCACCCTATCTCTCCCCCTCCCTCTCTCCTTTCTTCCATTCGTTTCGAAACGAGTTTTCCGGCAACATCCACTCCTCCTTCTTCTCTATGGAATACGGCGTTATGTCCGCGAGCACGCGAGAGAGCAACCTCGACCCGGCCATTATGCGACCCGCGGCAATTTTATAGCATCTATCTCTCTCTCTCCCCCTCCCCCCTTCCTCGCCCCTCTCTCTCCCATCTCGCGGAAATCGAATATCCACCGCGATAATACGCGGACGTCGCGAGAAACGACGTTGAATGGTCCAAGCCCATAGCTTTAAGCGCGATATGAGAAGGTGGGAGGCGAAAAACGAAGCTTTACGATATTGCACTCGCGATTAAACCGCGAATTAAATTCCCTCGGCGTAGATCGTGAAATTCTCGAAGTGCTCTTCACATGCGGTATTGCCCATTTTATGTAAACTCAGCGATTAGTTTCAATTCCGCGGAATACTACATTCGAAGCCAGGAATTCGTAATTTACGTCCGGGCGTATCTCTATTTATCGTTCGCGATAATTAATAACGGCTGTATCGTTTGTGTACGCGATGAAATAATTTCCTTTCCGAGCCGACGGATCTCCGAAGAGTCCGGTTTTTATTACTCGCCGAAACGAAACAGCCGCTCGACAGGCCGCGTTCCAGTTGCATTCCTCGAGAGATCGAGAAGCTCGCCGAGAGCGGAATAGTTTGTCAAAACGCGGTTCCTTTTCGAAAACCAGAAGTATTCCGAATATGAGCGGGACGGACGGAAAAATCACGAGAGCGAATATCTGAATTTTCCTACGAGGAGAGACAAAAATTTATTCTCCTAAATTTTTGCGCCACGCTGTCCAATCTATTTTGCAAAACGCGCGAGCAAATTGATTTGGACAGGTTTGCGCGTCGCTCCTTAAAGCTCTCGTCGAGCGGATTTTGCCCCCGAAGTGAAATGCCTCGAGTGCGGAAGAGAGAGAGAGAGAGAGGGAGAGTCGAGAAGAGAGAATGAGGAGGGGTGAGAGACGCTCGAGCTTAATAATTCAGTCGAGCACGTAACTGCCGAGCGCTTTCTTGTCAAATCCCAGTCGTATCGTTTGCACTGGGGCCCGTTTATTAAGCCCGCGAGAGGTTTTCCAGTCTCTCTCTCTCTCTCTCTCTCCCTCTCTCTCAAAAAAGTGCGGGAAAAGGGAAACTGACGGGGGGAAAAAACACAGAAAATTATTTCATAAGCTTTATAACTCGCGACGAGAGAGTTCAAGCAACAGTCCGTGTCCAACGGTTTTATTGCTTTTTAGCTACCCGAGAAGCTCTTAATCGGCCAAACGAGGCGGCAGTTTTAGCTACCGGCGTTGATTTTTCAAATTCGCGTATCCACGCGACTCCGTACTCGGCGATGAAGAGACGAATGTAATCCGCGCGTATCTATTTCATCCCACTTTCGTCTCGCGTAATTTAGAATTAACTAAATCAGATTTCTCTCTCAGCTTTCCGCATTTTTCATTACAACAACGCGCCTGTGCAGCCCGCGCTCTCCTCACGGCGCGATGTAATCACAGCGAGAATTAAAATCAAAAAATTTCCACTCGGAATTACACGCACCGGTGAATTTTCATACGGCTGTGAGAAAAAATGGGAAGGAAATTTTCTATTTTATCTTTCTCCTCATAACACGCGAAAGTCGAACGAGTTGAATGAAAACCGAGAACATACAAGTGCGAGAAAAACCACGAGTGTTCGCAATTCCGCTCACCCTCCGCTTCTTCAACTATCACGCTCGTTCGCGTTCACCTTCGACGAAGCCTATGACGAAATTTTCTCCTGGCAAATTAATCTCAACGATGCGGTATCAAGCGTACGCCCTACAAGTGAGACGATTTTCGTCGAGGCTCTGAGCCATGAAACGAGAATCTTCAGAGTTCTGCACCGTGTGCATATAAATATACAGGGTGTTCCAAAATTAACGTAAATTGAATTCACCAATAAATTAATACTAGGTTTTACATATACCTATTTTCAGAAAAACGTTTCAATTTGAAACAATAACGAAATTTTGTTTAGAAAAATAAATTGTAGTTATAAACTATTAACTCTGTGGGAAAAAAGATACATATTTGCATGAAATATGTTTTAATAAAACTGGAAAATTGGCTCAGTCCATAAATCTAGTGTTAAATAATCAATCAATAGTCAAATTTTGAAAAACAAAAAATTCTAATCAACGAAGAGAATAATTTAGTACAAAATTTCAGAAAAAACTTGTCTCCTCCAAGCCACACTGTACATCGTTGTACATAGTCAGAGTTGTTTTCGGGATCGTGTTTTACGGTCCAACCACGTGACGCGAGATCTGTAAAGGAAGAGAGAGAGAGAGAGAGAGAGAGAGAGAGAAAGCGTACGTTTATAGCGGCACTCGAGGGTGACGTAAACCGAACGCGACTTATCGTAATTAATTATGCAGACGCCGTTCTTGCTCGACAAGTGGATCCCGCGAGGCCCGGGTGGGGCAAGGAGAGGGGGGAGGAGGTTGTATCCAATGGCAAGGCTAATCCCGGCTAATCCATCGCGTCAAGAACTCACCCCGAAGTTCTTTAATTGTTGATTCGCCGTCTTCGCTCGAGTCAACTTTTCAAGCTAATTTCTTGATCACTTCCGATCGAGCTAACGATAAAAAATGTAATATAATATAAGTGCCCTGACGAGGTATAAGGGGCGAGTTTACAGCCGCGTTGGCACTAAAAATGACTCCGCGAGACGCGTAAAGAGAGGGAAAACAAGAGCCTCGAGGGATGTAAAAACCCGTTATTAGCCTCACCGCTATACCTTACTTCTCTTCTTTCTCTCCTTTTTTTTACTGCCGTGGATAAACGCGGCCGATTTTCCATTAAGAGAATTCATCATTGTCGTTTTTTTTCACCCCTCTCGCCACACACAGCGTTCTCGGGCTGGGCGTTAAAGAAAAATACATAAAAATTCCGCGTGTACTCGCCGCTCCACCGTCTCATCAATCTTTACTTTTATTCTTTCATTAATCTTTATTTTCTCCAACTCTATATACTCGTTTCGTTATACAGTCGATTACCGTATAGACGCGTAGGTCGCGCTGACGTTTTTATCTATCACCGGGAAGTGCTTTTTTCTACTTTCAGCTTTTTGCCGTCGAGAAATCCAATACAACAACATTAAGAACGCAAAACAATAATCCATCCCAGCTGGAAGAAACGACTTATTATTTACCCCGATATAAAATATTTCTCTCTCGTTTAATACCAGCGGGCAGACCCGTACGCGTTATTTAATCCTCTCGTCTCGTGAAAATGTAACAATGACGGGGAAAGAGATTAAAAAAGAGTATTCGTTGCATCGATTTTCCATCTCCCCACCCCCTCTTTCGCTTTTCAGGTTTTCCTTCGACTTCTCTCCCAGCTTGGCAAGTGTCACCGCGCGGGAAATTGGTTATCGATAACGAGCGAGAAACAGTACGCATACGAAGCTCGTATATAAAATCATTCGACACGGTTAATGAGCGCGAAACGATTTTACGCGGTGGAAAATTGTTTTTCCTCCCCGCTCCGCTACCCCCTGTCCGGTACTTTATTTTTTCGACGCGGTTTAATGGCACGAGATTTACGTCCGTCGTTGGCGATAGAGCGAGCGAGAGGGAAGAGCCGATAACGCTGTTAGCGGGAAAATTCAGATACCGCGAGCGGCCAATCGCTGCCACTTAGAGACGGCAATAACGTCATTACGAGCCACAAGCGGGGCAAATGGCCCGTAAACGCTCCGATATCCATCTCTCTCTCGCTCTCTTTTCCAAACATCTCTCGGGCGGAACAACTTGTTTCGCGGCCGGTCGAAAAAAAATTTCCTGGAAAATCGAAACGGAAAACTCATGGAAAATTCTCGGAAAAATTGGGGTGAGCGGCCCTTTCGACCCCAACTGACCTTCTTATCAATGCTCATCGCGCCGAGGTAGAGAGAGAGAGAGAGAGAGAGAGAGAGAGAGAGAGAGAAACAAGGTAACCTTCCTCGTGTAACTCGTTTCAGGAAAATACGATTTTTCCTCTCCCTCGTGGATACCCGATCGTAACGATAATGGCGAATCGATGAAATTCGGCAGATAGTGTGTCCGAAGGAAAAAAAGAACAACGATGGCGAAAAAAAGAGGAAAATCGTATGCATGAGAAACGCGAACGGATTCGCGGGAGGGAACGATTTTCAAGATGGAACGTCGTGAATAAATGAGATCGACGTAGCGGGAGGGGGAGGGGAACGTAAAATCTTTTTCCTCGGGTTATTTACGAATCGCGTAATTGAACGAGCTCGGGGAGAGAGCGAGAGTTGTGTACCTTCGATGAAACGCGAATTCAAACAAAACGATATGCATATGAGTTCCATATTGCGAGATGCAGGGAATAATGCAAATCGGGAAAGCAACAAGTTAATTAATTTTCCCCCATTTCCCCCCTACGCGCCGTGATTTATCGAAAAACACGGCTCGTTTGCAAAAGTAACCGGGTAAGCGGGCGAAACCGTGAACAGTACCGGATAAATAATAACGAACCCGCTCTGCATACGTATATTATATACATACAGGTGTGCAGTATACGAGCGAGTATAAACACGGCACGTGACTCGATAATTGGCAATAATAGGAAAACCTGGCCGAACAAAAGCCGAGGAACGACGCGTTCGTGTTTGTCGCGTTGGCTGGAACGAGCCAATCGACCAAATTGTATCGATGGAGCCGTAATTTGATGAATTATTCGAAATTTTCCATGCAAATACAGCAAAACTCGATTTTTCCTTGAAATATTTTATGAGCGTCGCGCTCGCGTCGTCGTCTGCATCGACTTTAAAGGGAAACGTCCGAGAAGAGCCACTTCGGGCCCGAACTCGCGCGGAAATATTCGTTTACGGTGTATGGCCGAGAGATAAAAACGAAGGAAGAGTCAAAAAATTTCCACCAAAGTGCGCGCATCTTTTTTCACTTTACGGGCCAATAAATCCAACGGGGTGGAACGGCGTCGGGGGCCATTCTTATGAATAACAACACGAAAACTTTCGGCCTCGTTCCTGCGAAGTGTACGCAAAATAATTTGGAGGGAGGACGAATATAAACGAGAGGATCGAATTAAAAAAGCTACTCGTCCCGATGGGCAAACACCGCTGGTACTAATTCCGATCGATTACGCCGTTCATTTTTCTGCTACATAAATTACGAGAGACTTATCGTATCGTGCCTAACTCGGATAATTGCCGCAATTATCATGTAACGTGAATTATGAATTAATACGCTGCCCTCGGACTGTCGGTTGGTAATAATTCACAACGAGGGGAGAGTTAGAGCCTCGTTGCGGTTTTTCCCTTCCGTCGAGAGGTAAATTATCGCGCATTGACGCATCCTCGCTTGCAACCCACACAACGTCCGGGATTTCGAGCCCCGATTGGAAACGAAAAACGGAAAAACAGGGACAGAGAAAGAGAGAAATCCGAGGATAATAAGTATTTCGTGAAAAGTGCAGGGAAAGCTCAAAAGAGAAAGAGACAGAAAAGAAGTAATCTCGAGACCTTAATTAATCGACGCCTCGTAGCAGAATAAGACTCGGGTTCGCGTTTTCGAGTGCGTTCTCGCCACCGGTGGAACTGAAATGAGCCCGCCAGCGATATCTTCTCGAGAAAGAGAACAGAGAGAGAGAGAGAGAGAGAGAGAGAGAGAGAGAGAAAGAGGAGAAAATTGAATCGGAGGCTCTGATTCAATTAGCCGGTTGTGCCATTTTAAAGGCGATTGAGATGACGCCGACGGTAATTAGAATCGCTGTTCGCGATTTCGCACCTCTGTAAAAAAGAAAGAGAGAGAAGAAACGGAGACAAAAGACGAAAGCAATAATCCGGCATTATTTATCCCTTCCAGGGCTCCCGGTGGCCTTTCAAAATTTGCTATTTCCCGAATGGAATTAATAGCAGAAGTGCGCTCATATAATAGGCTTACGACCTGTGTACTTACTCTCGCAGTATAAACCAAGAGTGGGGAAACTATAGGGAGAGAGAGAAAGAGAGAAGAGAGCTCTATGCCGCTCACGAGCATCGCACGCTCGAAAGAGGAGTAGAGCTGGCAACTGAAACGTTTCGCTGACTAAGGGACGATACACACCGAGCCACGTTTAACGCGTTCCTGGTGTCGAATGTTCTTTTGTCCCGTCGAGAAAGACTGCGTGACAGTAAAAATTTAACGAAAGACGACCACAGGAAAAAAAATAGTAAGAAAAATCGCGTTATTTAGAAGCAATTAGGTGGGCGAAAAAATAGAGTAGCCAATCGATGGCGCTACGGTGAAAATTCACGATCATCCATTATTCAGTTCTCGATTCGCGAAAACGCCGCCGGTAGACGCTAACGTTCGCAATTAGCCAAAAACGAGCAACCATGAATTTTAATACGGTCGCGCACCGTAACGAAAGAGCGAGGGTGGGGGGAGGTATCGCGTGACTGGCGCGTGCCGAACAGTTTTCCACCACGAACGCGCGGAATCACAGCGCAAAATCCATTCCGGTACGTTCGCCCCCGCGAAACCGATGAGCCGTAACGCGAAAAGCGATTTTTCCCTCGCGCATTTCCCGGAAAAAACTACGCGCGTTTCCCATTGCCGCCCTAAATTCGCCATTCGACGGGTCATTGAGCAATAATTTGCATGCGATTAATTCGTTCCTCGCTCCACGGAATATCTTCCTAGCTGTGTTATTCTAATGATTCCGGGGACATTGGATTCCTGATTTTTTATTTGTTGCAAAATTTTTTCTGTTGTTTTCCTGAGTTATGAGTTAATCTTCGGCTAATAATTTGCGAGTGATTAATTCGTTTCTCGCTTCACAGAATATCTTCCAGCTGTGCTATTCTAACAATTCGAGGAATATTGGATTCCTTATTTTCTATTTGTTGCAAAATTCTTTTTGCTATCTTCTCAAATACTATGAATTAATTTTGCGTATGATTAATTCGTTTCTCGCTTCACAGAATATCTTCCTAGCTGTGTTATTGGATTCCTAATTTTTCATTCGTTGCAAAATTTTTCTGATTATCTTCTCGATTCGGTCGAGTAGTAGGCCAATCTCTCGAGCGAATCTCGGATGAATACTGGCAAAGCGGAGTAGGTATCGAGGGTGAAATTATTTATGAATTTCAAGTTTTTCAAGAGGGGCTGGAACGAGCGAGAGCCCGTTCTCTTTGATCGCGATGCCGAGCGTTATCGGTGCGGTTAGTTGCCGACGAGAGATCGGAGACAAACTTTCTTGTAATGTACTCCTAACGCGTTCCGGGACTGGTTTACATTACGGCGGAATGGTCGCCATTAAGGCTCCCATCTCCGGCCCGACCCCTCTCCTCTTTTTCTCGGCCGCAACTCCCGCGATCACGAGCTTATCTGGCCCACTCGATGGGAATTAGTTTAGCGAGAATTTCGTCAGCTCGGTCGAGCGTTCTCGAACTAATCCGATTGTTTAGAAAATATCGAACGAGAGAGCGCGTTTCGAGATCGCTCGACCGGCTCTCGTTCGCCGTCCTTCGGCATTTCCCATTGAAATGGAAGCGGGAGAGGAGTTTGAGAGAAAAAAAAAGAGATAACGAATATTGAATTACACCGCTCGTCTTTATACCTTTTCTGAAACGCTGCGCTCCGACATTATAAATTTATATTCGAACCATTTGCAATTCCATATATATGTATATACACGACCGCTGCACCGGCGCTTATAAAAGCCTCCGCGAAGTTTACGTTTTGTAATTGCGATTCGCGATAAATTCGCGCGAGTTTAGATAAGCGAACGTAAGTACGTCTCCCCGTCGCACCGAACGCGTATATAACCAGACATTCGGGTCGTCTGGGTGTGCGAGAGTGTGTTTGCGCGTGTCCGTATTCTGGAACGGTAGTTTTCTCTCTCTCTCTCTCTCTCTCTCTCTCTCTCTCCCGTTTCCTCTCTTCCACTTGCTCTATGCACGCTTATGCATAACCACGCGAGAGTCCTTAAATTACCTCGAGACAGTAACGCAAAGCGGACCGTTGTCTCGCTACCGTGCCAATTTTGCCCAATACTCGGTTTATTAAAAAAGCATAAGTAGCTTTGAATTCAATAAGATATTCAACTGCGGAAGATTAGATCAAAATTTGAATAACACTAGACATTTCCAGTTTTATTAACACATTGCATGCAAATATGTATCTTTTCTTACCATTTAGAGTTAATAGTTTACAATTTTATTTTAAAACAAAATTTATTTCGTTATTGTTTAGTACTATTATAATTCGATCAAAATCATTAGCGGAGAAATTTAAGGTAAAAAAGTTTTGTTAAATATTAACCCTTGAAAATAAGGTACGTGTTCGTGTTAAACGGGGGGTGAGAGAGGCGTACACGTGACCAGGATTTTATAGTCGTTTTCAGCGGTCATTAAAACGATCCCGGGAGTGAGTGCATTACCGCCGGTGGCAAAACAATTACGATCTCGTTTACGTGCTTCCGTGGGGTGAGATATACCGCAGTCTGGGGGGACGCGGAGGAACTCATCGTTGAGTGAGAAAGTAAGAGAGGGAGAGAGAGAGAGAGGAGGGCGTCGATTGCACCTAAGACGGTAAAACGCCTCGGGAGGTATAGGCCTCGAGATCGATCGAGCTTAAACGGAAACACTGACCCGATTTTCACGTCTAGTTGGATTAATCGGGACAGAGAATCGCGGGGGATCGAAACCGAAAATAGCGCGGCTAATTGACCACGCGATATGTATCGAGATTCGCGAGTGCTTAGTCGAGCAATGCTTGGTATTAATTCTGTGCATTTTGGAGTACATTTCGAAAACAGATCAGAGATATAACATTAATTCGCACGAAAGCCGTTCTGCTGTTTAATTAACGTTTGAAAATTTCAAATGTTTTGGACATTTCTAATGTTCGAATGTTCTGAACATTTTTAATGATTTGAACATTTCTAATGGTTTAAACATTTTTAATGTTCAAATGTTTCAAACATTTTTACTGTTTCATTTTTTTTCTCAAACGAGTTATCGATTTATCGAAAAATGTTCGAGACATTAGCGTAACTGAAATTTGACACTCACTCGTGCAGACACCCTCGTCGACCTCGCGAGTGTGGGGCAGCAGATTCTTGATCACGCACTGGAGTCCGTCGGCGCAGCTGCCGGAGAATCCGAACAATCCGCCGCACGGCTCGCCCTCGACTCGAGCGCAGACTTTGCAGCACCTAATGTGAAAAAAAGCAAAAATTTCACCTCGATTCCCATATCGTGAAAATTTTCCACGAGTGTGTGTGTGTGTGTGTGTGTAAAGGGGTGCGAAATTCGCGGCGTGCGGAGCGAAAAAATCAAAGGTAACCGCGCGTACCGGGTCTCGCAAGGTTAAACCGCGGAACGAGCCGCGGAAGCGAAATTTAAAGTCACTTTAAATTTTAAAGCTCGTTTTAATGCGCGAGAGCCTCTCTCTCTCTCTCTCTCGCACTCTCGAGGGCGGCTAAAACTTTCGCAGTTAAATTCGTCTTAAACCAATTTCCCTCTTAGCCCGTACCTGCCTTACTCGTTTTAACCACCAGCGACAGGTTTATATATAAAAGCACTCGTCCGACTAATATTTTTCAATCGTAAAACAAATTCGAGAACTCTAATTGAACCGATTCGCTGCATTAGCCGATAAACCGGCTGTTATTGCTCGATCGCGACAGAAGCGAAGCGAACTTTGCCGTGGTAATCTGTCGATTGTCGATCGATACCCGCTAACCGATCGGTAATTCGAAACTAAACCGTCGGCGTAAGTGAAATTTTCAATTAACGTGTCGAGGAACGAGCTTTGATTTATCGTCCCGGCCGAAATCGCGAAAATTATCGACGAAACGTTCGCCGTTACGCGAGAGAGAGAGAGAGAGAGAGAGAGAGAGAGAGAGGGAGAAAAAAAATTCCTCGCGTAGAATTTTCAAAGAAACCCACTCGACGAGTCGTGTCGGCGAAAATTCTCGAGCAGCCGACGTTTTATTGCGTCATACCGGCTCGCTTAACGCGACCATCTCATTCCCGTTCTACCAGAAATTTTTCTTTTTTATTCGCGTCTAGAACCCATAGCAACGAAGACGACGCGCGTACCTCTCCGTAAAATTGATGGAAAAAAAAGGGAAAAAAATTTACTTCCGCGAAATATCGGGTGAATTATGATTTCATATAATTTCGAATTCGTGTAAATAAAGAACCCCCCCCGTAATTAGTGTTTGCTGGCTGCAATTTACATTGCAAATACTTCGCGCATCTCCGGTTCGGAGAAAACCACCCTCCACTCCCTTCCCAACCGGTGTTTTTCACCCCGTTTTCGTAGAGGGGGAGAAAAAACATTTTCGGTGAATTCAATTCCACCCCGGCGGCGATATTTGACGAAACAACCGAGCGGTCGGACATAAATAGAGCGGGAAAATAATTTTTTCACATCACTCTTCGTACATTTTCCATTTCATACGTAACGCAGATCTATGCGTATACATAAACCCGTAAAAATATATTTTAACGCTACACATCATGTCCGTGGAATTGATATCGGGACGGCAAGTTCTCGCGAGCTCTTGTACAAAAGCCGAGTGGAGATCGAAGAGAGAGAGAGAGAGAGAGAGAGAGGGGAGGGAAAGGAGAGCAGGAGATAACGTTACATAATACATTCCACATGCATATTCAATATCGGTATTCGGTCAGGGGAGAGCTGCATTGCGTCGCGGTGAAATAAGAGTTGTGGTGGACTGCTCGAGGAAAAAAATAGAGACGAGAAAAAGAAAACTGGAGAGGGTCGCTTTTAAGGGACGAAGGAGCGCAGCGTGGAGCTCAAAGCTTTAACGCTTTCTGTTGTTTCGCGGAGCCCGCTAAGACCCATTCTCTTTATACTGCCCTCCTTCTTTACCCCTTTTATACACCCCTCCCCTTCTTGCACCTCGCTAGGACGACCTCTTCCGGACGAGTGAATTATTCGGGGCATTCCAAGGCAAACGAAGTGAATTGTCGAAGCCGTGGGGGGCACTTTGAATAACACAAGCCACGAGACAAGCTTCATAGATGCTATATATATGCGCGTGCATGAATATATATGATGCGCCTATTGCATAACAGGCAGGGGCAACAAGGTCCAATGATCGCCGAGGATGCGCGCCGTTTAAAGCAAAATCTGAAATTGAAAACTAACGTTTCACCCATTCGAATAAAATTTTCCTATTTCGACCCCATTTTTATGTAAATTGAGAATCAAAACCTAAACGCTACATCTACCGTTTCGCGAATACAATTTCAGTTGAAAATCTGCGATAAATGTTACAAAAAAAAATTCTGGTACATAGGTATCATAATAATATTGTTGTAAAAAGTTTTTTCTTCTCAAACTACGCCCTATGGGGTTAAAAAAATGTAGGACCCCGCTCTAAAAACTGTACGATATTCTCTTTCAGTCCGTATGAGTTTTAAAAAATTGACCAAGAGCCGGGACAAGGCTCGTTTTCCGGCGAGAATGAAAATGTTTTCTTTTTCCTCTAAAAGTAACGACGTACTTGCATGGATCCCAGGTGAGGCCCCCCGGGCAATCGTCTTCGGTGAGTACGTCGCACTCCAGGGGCGAGCATACGCACGACAGGGCCCTGGCCACAGCCACCGACAGCAATACCGTACCCCCGAGCAACAGCAGAGGCGCCCTCATGTTTCCTCACGTCGCTTTATTGTTTGTTTTCGAAACTTCCCCCTCCCCCGCCCCACTTGAAAATTTCTTATCCTCGCGTTATTCACATTTTCAGAAAAATTCACCGAGGTTAACGCACAACTTTTTTCTCTTCTCGTAGTCGTGGGAAAAGGCGAGCTCTGTTTATTCGCTTCGGGGCTCGAACGACTCGAGATGACGCACGCGACACCGTTTCCTAGCCGGCCGACCGACGCACGGATACATCGAGAGAGGGATGATCAGCCGAGCGTGTGTGTCCTCCCTCACCCCCCTTCTGGTACCACCTCGATCCTCCCCCCACTTCGAGGAACGGACAATGATCGACGACCGCCCCCGATCGCCGCCGGTCCGTCGACCTCCGAAAAGCGCGCTTCACTTCCTTCCGCACACCCGAATCTCTGCAAAAGCTACCCCACCCCCTCGATAAATTCCATTTCCAACGCGTTCTCACAAAGAGCCGCTCGATCGAGAAAAAATATATATTCGAGAACTGTCGTAATTTCTGATATTACAGCTAACTGCCAAAACGAGTTTCTCGGAATTTTATTTTTAAGAATTATTTTTATAAATATAAATTTTTAATTATCTGCTGAATTTTGAATTAAAAATATTAATTTTCTTAACGTCATGAAAAAGTAATGTGTTCATCCTTTGTTAGCAACAGTATACGTTCGGAACTCGACAAAGTCGGAGATTAGTCTCGAACAGAGTCGATAAAGTTCAAATTTTGTTTTATTTATATCTCTAGTAAGCTCATTCGTCTGTGTTTTTTTTATTTGTTGAACACGTTGAATACGAAGAAAAGGAGAAAAGCGAGAGCTCGAAGGAGCGTCGGAATACACCGTGAGGAGGGTTTTAAAATTTGCCGAGCATTATTTACGAGTCGCGAGCTAGTCGCGCGAAAGAGGATCCTTTCACGGTACGGGAGGGAGAAAAAAATTGTACACAACGCACGCGGAAGGCAAACAATGCAAAAGATAGTAACACGTGTTCCACGAGAGCGAAGGGAGCGGGATAAAAATTTCACGAGTGTATCCTCCGTTTTGAGAAACGCCAAAGCGGGATAGGAAGAAACGCGAAAAGCCGCAGTGCCGCATCAAGTGGCGCGATACATGCGCGTTTCCTAGCCCGTAAATGACTCTCCTTTTATTCTACTTATTTCTCCATCATTTTTATCGTCGC
The DNA here is from genome assembly GCA_003055095.1 of Goniozus legneri. Lineage (NCBI taxonomy): Eukaryota > Metazoa > Arthropoda > Insecta > Hymenoptera > Bethylidae > Goniozus > Goniozus legneri. Next base: position 254,900 of record NCVS01001006.1, on the reverse strand, counting down.
GGAATTTCGAGAAAATTCGTACGACTCCGAGCGAGAGCGTAAATCCGCTCGAGAGTGGCAAAAAAGATTTCCGAGAATCTCCGGCGTAACGTAAACACGAGTCGACCGTGCGAGTGTGGGAATAATGAATTTCTCGGCGCGTGTGTCGCGTAAAAAGACAGAACCAGATACGCGATACGAAATTGAAGGATCGGAGCGACACGCGACAAAAAAAAATATCAAATCACGGAATATTAAAGCTGACCCAGAACTGCCAACGGGATCTCTCTTCCTCTCGTGCGGTTGCGAGAGAGATACGTTTTCCCGGCGCACGCGAATTACGTTAACGGGAGGGATAGGTGAAGAAACTGGGATTCAGAGGGGCACCCGTTCTGACGTATACGCCGGATGAAACATTAATTTCAACGTCAAAACCGCATAAAAAATAAACTTTCACAGTTCTCGAATATACGCAAAAAAAAATTTACAATTTTTCACGCTTTTCACGATAATCCCTTGAAGTTTGTTTCTTTTATTCTAACACACGTTTTAGAGAACACAAGTATCGCGATCGTCACGTCACATGCGAGCTCGCCCGTATCTAGCGGGACGTGAGCGTGCACTGAGAGTCGGAACATCGTCGCGACGCCGACATTCCACCCCTTCTCCCCCTCCCCCGCGGAACGAGCAGCCGCGTCGGCGCTCTTATAACCACGTTGGTTATCGCGTGCGAACTTTTTACCCCCGTCCACCAGCTGCCCTTTTTTTACATCGTACAGTCTTGCGCTTACAATATTTATCAGATAATAACGATAAGAAAAAAAACATATCCATGGGCTTTTTTTGTTAAATCGCGTAGTTCTGGAGATTTAAAGATACGGAGTGTGTAATTTGGCTGATTCGTGTTTTGCAAAATAGTTTATAGATTTAATCGTTTAAAAAAAAAAATTCGATCGATAATGTATTCGAGCGTAATAAGGGAGCTTTTTTGTGTCGTACCTACGCCACTGATCGATATCGACTATTTCGCGGAAATCGAGTCGCGTTTCAAAATGGCCGATTGAACATTCGCAAGAACGATGTAACAGAGTGATAAATGCGCTCAACGATATTCACCCCCACACCTTCATTTTCGCACTTCACACTCTTCTCAGCCCCAATAGCCACGTTTAAACTTGTACGGCACTTTTCGCCGGCTATTTTTCTTCCGCACGTGCCATAAACCGTAACTCGTTCTTAATGTCGATCGAATGTCAACGAAAAATCCCTTTTTCGCCATGAAACCCCGGCTTATTCGTCTTTTTAACATCGCAATGCCATATTTTTTAATTTTCTCGTACATTTCAAAGGTAAAAAATCGATTTTGTCGAATGAAAAATTGACGCAAATAAATGGAGCGGTAGATTATAGATTCGCGAACATGTACACCTCCATTAACGCAATTCAAATTTTACGTATATATCGCATAATTTACGACGTAAAACAATTTTAATTACCCATTAACGATCCTTCTAGGTTGTTTTCTCTCCGATTGTCGTAAAGATAGGTTAATATTCACTAAAACTCCTAAACGCGAAAAAAACTCGATCCCGATTTCGCGACGCGTAGTTTATTTCAATTTGGCGGATCCAAAAACTGCCAATATGACGACTTCTGGTGACGAAGTCCGAACTATAACGGCGGCGACTAATGCACCCCCTCGAAGAAGAAGCGAGAACTAATTAATCGTTAATGTAGAATTTTTTTTTATTAACGACTGATATTAATTACCGACCCGCAAATGCATTATCGAAAATAGTTCTCGCTTCTTCTTCGAGAGAGCGCGGAAAAATAAAATAACCGCGCAATACGCGGGTAATGCGCGCGCCTATTCGTCCGGCTTTTGAAAATTCTATACAGAGAATCTTTAAAGGTTATGTTCGAGTCTGTATTTATGTCACATTATGTTGTAGTAAAATAAGCGAGCAATTAATAGTATCTAAATTAGTTTTATTTCATACATATGAAAATTCACAATGGAAGCGACACTTATGGGAAATCTGCCGTGAGTAAAATTAACAAATTTTTGTTGTATTGCCAAAATTTGATAAGAAAAATTGATCATATGTAGAAGTTTTTTCTCTTAAAGTACATTAAATAAGTAAATCAATAAATAATAGAAAACTTTTTACCGTGTCTCGATAGATATGCCAAAGGGCTATGGACAGTGATATCTGGTACAACATGTCGTTGCGAACAGAAACTTGTAGAAGAAGAGATAAAAAAGGCAACTCCATTGCTTAAAGAAGGATTGCATTATTACAAAAAATTTTCAGACTCTTCGGTACAAAGTATATCAAAGCATAATCCTCCAGCCAGAATGTGTGATTTAATTTTTAAACTGACTCATTTACTTGTATGTATTTTTATATTATACTTTACATATTTTGTATATTCTATTTAATATTTTGTTTTAGGATTTAGATGCTAATATTACTTGGGACTTAGTATGTAATTATACATTATACGAATATCGCAATTGCGCAGAAACATTTGCATCTCAACTCACAGATATTGCATCCATGAAAGCTCTGATTGGCGATATTTGGAATTTTTTTTATTCAGAGAGGATAACAGTCATAAAATGTTTAAAGCTTATGGTAGAATATAAGGATAACAAGAGTCACCCAAATCAAAAACAATTTGCCAGATTTTTTGAAGATGTTTTACTTGGAGAACTACTCGAGTCCATCAGGGCTCAAATTGAAACAATTAAATTCATAGACCCACCGGTTAGGTCTCAATTATGTACTGAGGAACATTTAAACAGTTTATATAACAACAGTCTTATCGAAATGAGAGAATTACTTCATGTTTTAACAGTAATCATTAATGATACCCATATTAACGAAGATAAATTTGCAAAACTTTTTGAGAGTATAGGGGTAAGTTTGAATATCAGAAATTTTTATAGAATAAAAGAAGCAATTTAATCAAAATTTTTTTGTGTAAAGGGAGAACCAAGAAAGTTTATCAATTTGAGAAATCAGGAGGATTCGGTAACAGTACAAAAGCATATTAAAACAATTCACTACAGTCAAACAGCACTATTACTTGTAGCTTTTGATGTGCGAAAACAGTAAGTAACAATATACTTTTATTCGAATTCATTATTTCATTTAAATATATAAATTTTTTTTTAGTACTGGTATGGATGATTGGATACGGAGTATAAGAGGAATAATGCAAAATACTTTAGAGTACAAATGTGTCAGAAGCAACAATGAACAAGATGGTCCTTTACTTCTATCTTGGATGTTAGCAAATTATGCAGTTGAATTAGAAAATACTGAATTAATGAATCGTTTCAAACCTTTTGGAATTAAAGCTGCTCAACTTAATGTTTTTCACTATTTACATGATTTGGTGAAGAGCGAAATGATTCAAGAAGATACATATTACGCAGAGATTGTTCGATGCAGTATATACAACTTGTTGACTTTATTGTGTAGTTTAATAGATGAAGAACGGCTAAGTACTTTTAGCGGTATTTTTGAAGTGACTTCGGCAATATTAAAATTCCCAGAAACATCTACGAAATTTTGGGAAGACCATGAGAATGGTTTATGGGTGATATATCAATCGGCAGTTAATATGTTTCCTTACAATTTCATACCACTCACTGTGGTAGCTACTGGTCTAGCAGGAGCATCGCCTACGAGTGCAAAAAAGGTATATTGAATCTAAATTTATTCTAAATATAAATGAGGTAAGGTAAATAATAAAGGTATTTTGAATTAATAAAAAATATCAATAACATTTAATATTCATTTTTAGATTGCGACACAATTAGACAATCTAACATCTTTAACAATAGAAGTACCGCGAAGAGAACGACGAGACCAAGTATCAGGTTACAAACCATACTATAATGAATGTAAAATTCATCCAAATACCTTTACCATTCCTCATAAGTGTCCACAAAGAATAGTGAAAGTCGTATCGGTAGAAACAGAGATAGTAACATTCCAGACAAGAGCGAGTTACTGGGATGCTTTACATCACAAAATGGAAAATTTATTTTTACAAGCTGGAGGTGGTATCACAAACATGCAAACTAGCTTACCAGAGTGTGTACATCAAGGATTGAAACTGCTTGTAGCATTGCTGTCTACCGACATAGAAATTCCACCCAATATGGTTTATGCCACAGAACTTAGTTTTGAAATGGTCAACAGATTTTCATATCCAATGTTACCAGCCAACGTCTACAAAATAATTACCGAATGTATGAACGTCGCTTCGAAACTGGTCTTACGATACCCTGAAGAAATATTCACGAGAGTAGGATCGGATGTATTTCCTAGGTTCAACAATATGAATCAAAAAGCTTTAGATTACGCGGAAGCTTCATCGTTCGACGGTGGATTGATAGCATCTTGGTTATCCGGCATAGAAACTGTCGTTCACTCCTATCCGATCCTGAGTGCTTACCTCGACACTCTGTCTCACTATTTATTGTTGAAACACAGCAAACAAGCTATGTATACGATTGAAATACCGGGAATGGTATTCCTCCTACAAGGCGTTTTGCCCAAAATTGATTCATGGTACTTCGAATCGGATGCCGAGAGGATCGATATTTGGCTAAAGAGCATGTTTTGTTTACACAGAGCTCTCGATTCGGCATTGCCAAAACACGACATACGAAACGAACTACAGTTGGTTGTAGCGTACAGCCTTCTCTATCTAGAACCAAGACATGCAATTTTAAAATTGGTTCGTATAGGAGAAAGAACGATACATAACCAGATGATCTCCGAAACTGACTGGATTAGTGGAAAAGGTTTTAAGGCCATAAAGAGTGTTCAACTAGCATTGTCAGTAGTCAATCGACTCCTAATGTTTAGAAAATCACTCGGGCTCGCCCTCGACGACAGATCACCATTGGAAGTCGCTTTATATTCATCACCATGTGTTCCAAATGGCCTATTGATCGTACCAACGATTGTGAATTATCTCTACGTGTGGTGTAGTCCAACTCTTCAAGCTATGGCCGTAAGACTATTAAAAAAATTCGCCGAAGGCTTCTCAATGTCTCTGCTCGTTTGTATGGGCATGGACGGAACCGCTATTCGCGAGACGTTCGCATCGAGATTGATTTCGCCAATGTGTGCGGCGGAAGTTAAAGTCGCCATACTCGAGTTAGTTGCTGTGTGTTTAGAGAAACAACCAGGCTTGACAGAAGCGCTCTTCAATATAATGCATCAAGCCGAGCGCAATCGAATTTTCCCACGACCGGAAGGAGAATTCCAAACTGAAGGATGCAACCAATTTCTCGATCACTATTTAACGAGGATCCACGCAGAGAAAGATATAGTAGAAGATAAATTGTACGACAGTACAATGACGCTTTTACGATCAATGTGGTATTACAGAAATGAGATTCTTGTAAATTATTTCCGGAAACGCGAAAAGTTCTGGACTCATTTATTCGCTCCACTTTTCCGGGATCTCGTACCAAATGCTAAAGGATATTCACAGCTCATCGATATTATCACTCTGGAATTATTCAAAAGCCCATTACTAGAAAATGATTTTTCGATGAACTTAAAGAAATTTTTGGACAAAAATTCAAACCACTGGCGAAACTTTGCAAAGTACGTTCTCGAAGTACGTTTTAACGAAGATGGAACGACTTTGCAGCCTTTATACGAAACGAATCTTCAATCTTTTTATCATTTTATCGTCACTCTGACAGATGAAAAAATGTCTAAAAAGTACCATATCGATGTGTCGCAGGCGCAATTAATTACCGAGCTCACGTTGGACTCGCTATTACAATTCATCAAAACACCTGGTCAAAAAGACGTAGGTAAAATAATGATGCAGTTAGCTTCCCTGGCGTTACGTTGCATTACTTCATGGAAGCAAATGTGCGTTGGTAATTCGCAAGCTTTCAAAGGCCGCTTGACACAACTCATACAAGAAATAGCTGACATACCTTATCGTGGTTTCAGCAAGTCGCTGCGACAAACTCTTCTGTCGTTGTTGCTGGGTTGCGTGCAACTTATAAAATCAACCTTGTCCGACGATCCATCCAGTCTCGAGTACCTCCTTGCTCATTCTTGCACAATAGCCACAGGAGAGCTGGAAAATCTCAAAGAAATGGCTCTCGACACGCAACGGAACGAGATGCTGAAAGCAGCCGAGGAGCAACGTAATACCGAAAAAACCAAAGCCATCATACAACACGCCACCGAAGACCAAAATGCTCGTACGTTTCACGGAATGATGGACAGCGTTCCAGCAACTTTGGCGGTGTCAATGGTCAGTCAATTGCTCAGATCTTACGTGGAGAGAAATTACACGATGAACGATCACCGGAGTGCTGGAGGACTACAACTACGATTGATGATACCCCAACTGATGTCCTGTATCAGTAAAATTTTACACAGACACAGCTATTTCAGATTCAATTGCGCAGCTCTGAGTTTATTGGGTATCATAGCCCGATCTCCGTACTGTCCCAAGCCACTCGATGATCACGCGATTGCGAATATCTGGTTGGGGCTGATTCCACCTAGAGAAATCGGCAGGAGCATGCTGGACATGCTCTACGAGGACTTCACCTTCGGTCAATGGCGATGTCAGGACTGGTGGGCAATTTACACTCTAGGATTGGAATTCATACTCGGCTTGGCAAGCAAAAAGTCACCCATTCTGTATATCGGCGCAATCGTGACCTTCTTGAAGTCTCACGAACATCATCTTATGGTAGTGTCGACATTGTTGAGGCACACGGCTGACATAGTGGCCGCTGATCTGATACAATCCTTGATAGCACTGATTTCAGTTGTCGCGACGAAACCCCTTATTTGGAACGCCATTGAGTTACCTTTACGAGAGACACTCATAAAATGCATGTACTTGGCTTACGACAGTACTGTGAATCTTCTTCTGCGTCCTCGAATCCTGAAATTCATTATCGACGGCATAAGTGTCGGCAGTGCCGAGGAACTGGAATCCTGCGACGAGAAATTACCCAGTGAGGAACTGAAGCTCTTCGTCAACAAGCTGATCGTCATAAATACCACCTGTGCCCTCAGTTTCGTCCATTTCTCGCCCTGCATCAACACGCTAGTCGACACGATCTACACTCAAGATTTCTGGTACACGCCACTGGCTGAGATGAATTTTGGTCCACCTCAGATGTGCATAAGCTCCGGTCCACGTTTGACCTATGGAACGATAATCAGTTCCACTCAGCTCTTTACCCAGGCCTTGTACTCACGATCTCATCCGATACGCACGTCGACCACTGCCACTCAGAAGGGAAGTGAGGAGGTCTCCGCACAGAGGGAGTGGGATCGCATCACCCCGGAGAATGTAAGAAAAATGCACTCGTCGAAGGATCTGAGGAAAATCGTTCACGCGACTTCCTCAGGTACCGGGAACGACTTTTTTGGCTACGTGAGTGGTCTAGATGTCACCGTGCCCCTGTTGAGCAGTCCTCGACTGGTCAGGAGGCCCTATGACCCTCTCATTTGCGAAAATTCCATTCTCTCGCGAGCCACAGCATTGACAGCAGGCAGGCATGTAACGAAAGCTGGAGGCAGCTCGGAATCGAGTCAACAAGTTTCGAGCACTTACATCGACCCGTGGTTCGCCTCCATGCACGAGAACAACGCTCGGCTAGCCCTCGAAGTCAATCTCATGCTGATTTTGTGTCAGTCGTTGGAAGGAGTCAACAGCCCCAGACTGCCACTGCGAGATCGTCAGCTGATCGCACGTGAAACTGCAACCGAACTGGGAGTCTTTTTTGAATTCTTGGAGCATCGAGGAACGCCAGACAAATGGCAAGTGGAAGGGAGTCTTATCGGGACGGATACGAGGCCGAGATCGGTGCACGTTAACGAGAGTTCGCTCGCGTCTATTTTGCCGGCGAGATTGAAATCGGAAAGCACCATCAACCGTGTACCCGTTTGTCACCCCGATCACGAAATCGATACCTCCAAGCACGCGGACACGTCGCGCGAGGAGAGACTCGAAGATGTTGTACTCACCACTGGAAATTACAATGTAAATACTGGCAGCGTACAATTCCTTCCTCTGATGGGTAAACTGTTGAAGTCAGTCGTCGAGTTACTCGAATCGACGCAGTTTTAAATTATGTAATAACGTTTACTTTTTATACATTACTGTACTGTCATAGATTTTCAAGAAAACAAATTAATACAAAAACAAAAACTATTATCGAAAGATGTAAATATAAATTGAGACAATTTTAAAATTGTTCCTTATATAACACTTTTATAATTTTTTAATGGACGTTCAGAATATACGTCATTCCAAAGTTATGCTTAATATATTCATCATGGTTTAATAGGTCATCATCGGTATCGATTAATAAAATGATACTACAATTTTTCAATGTCTGATTTTTATTTTATCCTTTTAAACATTTTTCAAAATCGTATTTTTAATCTATTAAATTTATAAATCGTGCTGCGAGACTGCGCTGTTGCGCATTAATAGTGACGACATCAAAAATAAAAATTATAAAATAACGGATGATTAAAGATCACAATATCGCATACGAAACGTCATAACCGTCAAAAGGAGCCGGTATCTAACGACATTATCACACGATGGTTAAAACGCTCAGAAAAAATGACTATTTTTAAATTTAGCAACATTCACTGAATCAACAATAGTCTTGTCTGGAAAAATCCCTACGTTAATGGAAAAAGCAATTGTATATATAAATTTTTAATATCTCGGAGGGAAAATTTGTGAAATTCTTCGCACCATATTCACCCCCACGATAAATCGGTGTGTCGCACTATGCGTACGCGCACTCGCGCTAAAAACGATTAATAGTATAATTACGATACAGTATAAAAATATAATCCGTACTAACGAATATTATAATGCATTATGTGTCAATGTATATGTATGTGTGTATGCGTGTGTCGTGTGTGTTTTTGTGTTCGTGTGCGCGCGTCGTGTTTTGGTGTGTTACGAGGATAAAGATGATGACGTAAACGCCGATGTACGTGGTATCGACACGCGTCGTCCGTCGGGCTGACGATAGCCCGACGTTGTGTCTAAACGCTAAGGGGGTAAGTGCGGTAAAATATTTTCTGGCGATGATGAATCTCGGGAATCGCTCGAACGAGATGAGGATACGCGCTGATTGTATAAACTGTTTCCACTTGCAGTGCCCGATGTCGTACTGCTAGATACAGCACTTGCGTTAGCGACGGTCGAGGTGGCTGTCGAAGAGCTGACAGTAGCCGAATTGACGGTAACTGTGGTGCTAACTGAGGACGAGGATGATGACGTAGACGACAGCGTAGTTGTAGGTTTAGAGCCAGAACTGGGCCAGTTTAGCGGATTTCCGCATCCATTATCAAGCGACGCACATTCGGCATGACGGGTCGCAGACGAGCATTGAGTCGTTGAGCTGACGTTAGAATTGTGCACAGTCGAAGTCGACGAAACACCAGTTGAAGAAACGCCCGAAGATGAAATAGGCGGTGGAGGTGGAGGTAAGGACGGCTGTGACTCGATCATTAATTCCGACATATTTGCATCCCATCCTTCGGATTTGGAATCGTCATTGTTTGTCGTACTTGTATTAGTACGCTGACGCTTGGCGTCGTATAGCAAATAATGAACGTTCGGTGAACTACTACGATCTCGCACGCCTTCTTGCTCCTCCAGAAAACGATCCATATAGTCGCTGTTAAAAATTATATTTTTGTTTTTATTGTTAAAGTATCATTTTCGTAGGAATGCGAAGAAAAATAATACATACGTTATACCCGGATGTAAGGCATATTTCTTTTTCTCCATTCGTGCTTTATAAGTAAATATATCATGCCGCTCCGTTTTCTTCCACAAATAATAAAATTGCACTAATTCTCCGACTGATCTCGTCCTGACCTACAATTAGACGTCGATTGTAGCATCATTTACTTTCGTAAAATGTTTGCCGATTTCTTACTTTATTCTTTTGTATCAGGTGAAAGTCTTTTCCATATGTACGTAATCCGCTCTCGAAATTGTGACATTCTTCTTCGGACCAAAGACTAACCGTTTCAGTAGATGGAACGACATTCATTCTACGTCTACGCAATGCCTCATCTAAATTATAACCACACTGTAACAAAAGATAAAGCGCTTGTTCGTCGTCACGAACGTGCGAACCGCTTGGCAAAGTACCACTTTTTGAGCTGTGCAACTGTGCACGCATCAAGAATTCTTGAGTTTTATCTTCTTCTATATGATTTGGATCCCAAAGCATTTTGTCTTCGTTTTCATAGGGCAGTGCATCGTCGTAACGACACAAACCTTCTGGAATTGCTGCTTGATAATCACTTCCAACCATAATTGTCTTTTTCCACTCTTCTTCTTCAGGACTATAGTCGCAGTCATCTTCTTCTTCTTCGCTTTGTGGTCTTGATACACTTCGCAATAGCCTAGAAGTGCCACTACCTAAACTTCCGCTAATAACACCATCCTCATTGCTATCAGCTAGAATGAAAATTTTCAATATGTGAATTTGATAACTCTTTGAGATACCTTGTGTACAGTTTGGTTTTTACTATACTTTTATTATAGTTAACACCTGCTACATACCTTCCACTGCACTTGAGACGCCATCGGTTGCACCACCACCCATATTTGTCATGTTTGAGCAATTGTTACCGCTACCTGTACCAGTAACTGACACTGCCGAGCCGCTATTGCCACTTCGGCCATCCAACAACGCACAATCATCGACCTCTTCATCCTCGTCGTCTTCTTCGTCATCAACGTCTCTACGACGACCACGACTCCTCGTTCCTCCAGAATTATTGCTCTTCGATGAAGTTCCTCCAGACAACGCTGACGAGCTTTTACCCTTCACCAACATCTCAGTATAAAATTGCTTGAGATCGGGTTCGTTGCTGGCAGTTTCAGTTTCGTCGTCGTCGTCGTCATCATCCGCATCATTGTCGCCTTTATCCGAATAATTAGCATCGGCTTCGGGATCGGCACTTCCGGAAGGTAATAATATACGATCAGAACTATTCGAATTCTCGGTCGAAGGATCCCCGTATCCATACATAGCCAGTAAATCTTTCAAAGGCATATCACCCTCCTGGAATTAATTATTATTTTTAATGCAATTCAGAATTTGAAAATCTTTAATAATTTTTTGAGAATTTTTATAATTTATGTACTGAATTTTATTACAAAAAAGGGATGACTTACTTTTGTAACAAATATAAAGAAATTTTTTGATTACCATACCTTTTGTAAATTAGACAACTCATTGTGAGAATCCTCGCTTCCTTCTAACGCTTCTTCTTCGTCCAATGTTCTTTCGTCGTCGAAGTCATTTACCATCATTTCAGCTGTTGAACTCATTTCATAATCACGATCAGCCCTGGATAATAAAATAACATTTCAGTTGCAGAGGTAATATTCTATAACGTAATTTGATTCTTTGATAACTTACATGATTTAATGTTACTCCAATTAAAAAAAAAAAACACCATAAATATGCTATGGAAACAATACAGACAATAATACTAATTGTAAATATACATATTCACATTCACTGAGACATAAACTTTTGGATAGCAGCATCGTATGAATTAATTAGCGACTTTTAAATCACTAAGTTTTTCTGAATTAATTCAAACATTGTTAAAATCGAACGTACACAACGTTTGTACGACGCCAACCTAACCTCAGAATTGTTTGACATTAGTGATACAAATTCACAACTAGTTATGGACAAACACCATCTTTTTCTCGAATTATTCCATTATAGTTTGGATTCACTTGCGTTAACTTTGATTTTTATTCAATTTCAGTTTCAGTCTGGATATTTTTCATTAAATTTTGTTCGGAATCGAGAAGTACTTGAATTCGTTAAACACAATATGAATAAAGATCACTGCAATCAAAAATATGACAGAAAATTCAAAAAATAAATACACATATCTCGGAAAATGGCTAAAATAACTAATTATTCGCAACAGTATTCATTTAAAGACGCACACTCGTCATTATTTGTATATAAATTGAGAAAGTGTTGCTTCGCGCACTTGAAAATGCATTCATCCGCGTAAAAGCGCGCAATATGTGTCATCCGAGGAAGCTGTTGGACAAATTTTTGAGAATACCTAACCGATAAAGTAGGAATCTGATAAATAAAAATTTTACGTTCGTTCGGAAATTGATGGTAAGTACAGACTCAGTACGGCGGTGACAACCAGAACGCGACTAAAAGGCGCGCATTTTTTTATACTAATTTTTTTATATTAATTTATATTAATAGATGAAGAAAATAAAAAAAAAACAAAAACAATTTTAAATTATTTTTTAAATAAAATGTAATTAAATAACGTTATGTTTGTACATAAATATCGTGCAGTAAAATATAATTACGTATAATGAACAATTGTTTATCGCATTATAAATAATAATAATAATTATTATTTGTATACACGATTTTACAATTATTAATAAATAATAAAATTTGAAATTTTCTCTGTGAACCCCACTTTCATATTTATGCAAACGTTTCTGATAACAAAACAGGAACCCACCCCTTTCCAAATCTGGGTGATCTAGTAGCTGCGGGATCCTCAACTTCCGATACCTACATCGATCGATCGATCGTCGATTCGATTCGTGGATCAACGTGATTCCACGTTGTCCATCGTTCGATTTTTAAAAACCGTCCTAAAATTAATTATCTTACAAAAAAATTCAGGTGACATAATCCTATCAATTTTTATTCCAGTTTTTAAGTTATAACTTAAAATCTATAATTTTACAAAAGCCGCAATTGGATGACAGGACATTTTGTCCTGTGAAGTACAGTAAATTTTCCAAGAAATTTCAAAACAAATTCTCATTCGGGAAAATTCTTATTTGGGGTTCCGAAAATTCCTTTAAAGGGCAAAAGTTTACTATAAGATGGGGGGACCAGAAAAAGTGTATACCTGCACTACCCCCCGTGATCATCTTAAGCGCGGGACGTCAGACGCCAGTCTTCGACCGATTTCAGTTCCGCCTGGATGGATCTTTAGAATACAATACAGAACTTAACTATTTATTAAGTTTATTAAGTAATAATTTATTAAAATTAATTGTTTTTAATTTGTCGTACCGGCGGTGTGCAGTGTTTTTCTAAAATCTGAGGATTTGTTGACTACAAGAGTTTTAAAATGAAATGAAAAGCGTAATAAATTACGCTCCACAAGTTGTTGTTAAAAATAAGGAATCGAAAATCACAAATTTGAAGATTGTTTGCTACATTTTTTCGTAAGTCGAATTCAATTATTTAAATGAGTGTTATACCAATTTCTTTGTAGAAATGAATTTTTTACAAAATTTGGAAAATTGGAAAATTGACTGGAAATTCATGAAAATCAGACGAAAATAAACCTCGTGTTAAGCGGTTTTTCGTCTCCTGGTGTAGGTGTCGCTGAGAAGAGAAATGTCATTGAAACTTGGAAGATATTTCATCAAATAACTTCTTAATTGTCGAATACAATTCTTCATCTCAGATGTCACAACAAAGGAGACTTCGTAAAAATAATAATTATGTACATAAAATCTCACAAATTTCTGAATAAAAACTTATGACAGACTACAATTTACAGGCGAATTAAAAACGAACGATGGAACAAACAGGGCACACTGACACTGCCCAAAATGTGGAGATTACCGAAAATACAGAAAATATTAAAATTTCTGAAATTACCGAAATTTCTGAAAATATTAGAAACACTGCAATTGCTGAAAATACTGAAAATACCGAAAATACTGAAAACACTGGCGATAACGATGGTACTCTTGAAGATTGCGACGACGATTCCTTAAAAGATATCTACAATGGAATGCTCTTCAACGGTTCGTATTTACCGGAAGAAATGATCATCAAGATCATTTCCTACATGGACCATGTAGAACTGCACAATTTGCAGAGCGTCTGCTCACTCTGGGACTACTTGATAAAAACGACCGTTTGGCGCAGAAGAGCCGGGATTTCGTACAATAGAATTTTTCCGGCGTCGGATATTGTCCCATGGTATTTTTATCCCTTACTTAGCAAAAAAATTTTTGAAAAAAACTTGGTGAAAAATCATTCAGGCCAGTTCGGAGATACGGGTTGGGAAGTGAAGGATTACAGGCAGCCCTCCATCGACACTTGGAGGGTGGAAAGTCCTCCTCGAACTACGCTTCCCATACCGAACGACCCAGTCTTCCAAGGACTGCAACTCTGCTTCTCTTCCGAGAATCTGGGCGACGCGAGAGTTTACAATATTAATTTGCTAACGGAACAATTCACTACGAGATTCATGAACGAACATCAGCCCCCTATTGAAGTATGTCTGACTACATGTACTGTAGTAAATGAGAAATTTATAAATAATTAACCTTGTTTATTATAATTAATTTCGACTAATTAATTTCTAAATTTCTTTTTTTTTTTTTTTTTAGTTGAGCATTTGGTTTTGCAATGAAGTGAACCAATCGTCGTGCACAGTCGATATGTGTGTGGTTAAACAGAAACAATGTATCAGCATGGGCATTCAATATAGCAATGAAGTATTTGGCGACGACAATGAACCTCTGGGATGGAAGAAGGTATTAATTGAAACTAACAGTTTTTTAATTATTGAATAAAAAAATTGAATTTCAAAAACCGATTATTAAAAATGTATTTTTCAGATATCGCACGTCTTTAAGGAATACGGACAAGGTGTAACAAATATTACATTCACTGTCCGCATGGGCGGCGGTTGCAAAATAGCTGGAGCTTGCGCTCGAGTTTTAATTCCTCAACCGATCCGAACTGCTCTACGATTATAGTTTGTAAATGATAACGCAATTTTAAAATTCATCGATTTTTATTATAGATAAGAAACAATTACAAAACCAACTAACAAATTATACTTCATTTGACGTGTTAGAAACTCAAACACAATTTACAGAACAAATTTTAAAACTACAATTTTCATCAAGAAAAACTCGTACAGTTTTTATTAATTTTACGATTTTTGTTTATTAAAAATTTCACATAAAATTTTAACTAGCGCCGTTATGATTGTAAACTATCTTATGAGAGATATTTTGAATTCAATCAACACATGAAAAAATAAGTGTTTCACTTTTTTTTTCAACAAGAGTATGTGTACGTTTATGACTTACGTTAATGTGTATATATGTATAGAGAAATGGAATTAATTTACATTAATAATTGTTAATTATAATCAGATATTTCATTTGTTATTATTAAAGAAATGTTAATAATACAGAGTAATATTTTTTGGCAATATTTTCAAATTTAAAAAAATGCGTCATGATATAGCGGTAGCGGTCCAATCAGGTATCGGCACCGAATTGGCCAAGTCTCGCTTGAAGTTACTTGCGAATTTTTACTTTTGCATCCAATCTCAATATTTACGTTCTACGTCCGCGTACAAAGTGTACACCTGACGTAGACTATGTCCTTTTAAATATGTAATTATTTACTTCGTGTCAGTGGCACTTGAAATTTATTATCAGCACTTTATCGCAATTTACGCTCTCTAATTTCATATTTTTAGACGTTAACACAATTTTTTTACCAAATAAAATCATTTTAAAACCCGTAAGACAATGTTACGTTTAAACTTCAATAAAAATTTGGTACTTATTAATCTTGGATTATTCTACTTTCTTTTTAGAAATTTTTCATTTGTCATTTTCATTTTATTTTTTTCTAGGTCAATCCTGGAAATCTATATTTAACATTACGTTCGAACAAGTATATGTTTTTCCATTCATATTTTTCATTATTTTATTGTCGAAACAGATTTCACAGTTGAATAACAATAACAAAACTTCTGTTATTGTAGAACAACATCGTCATGGGATCTTACGGAAGAATATCAGTATATTCACAAGAGCAAAGTTCCAACTATGCACTTTCAACAGTCTTTACCACGTTTACCAATTCCAAAGTTAGAAGATTCGTGCAATCGTTATCTCAATGCGCAGAAACCTATCTTACACGAGAATCAGTTAGAAAAAACTTCTCGTCATATTAAACAATTTTTAACCGACGATGGTCCAAAGTTACAAAAATTATTAACTGAAAAAAATGATAAAAATCGTCATACCAGTTATATTAGCGAACCTTGGTTCGACATGTATTTAAGGGACCGTAAGCCTATACCAATTAATTACAATCCATTTTTAGTCTTTGTAGACGAGGAGAAACCAGAATATAACGATCAGCTAGTTAAAACCACTAATATAATAGTATCGAGTCTGAGGTTTATGAAGTCATTGAGAGCAGGAATTCTAGCACCAGAAGTTTATCATTTAAATCCTCAAAAATCAGACACTAATTTATTTAGAACTGTTACAAAATTAATGCCATCGAGTATAAGTTGGTATGCTGCATATCTTTTCAAGGTAATAAAATTTTATACATAAACTATAAAGAAAAAAAAAGAATTATCAAAAATTATTTTCACAGGCTTTTCCTTTGGATATGTCTCAATATCATAATTTATTCAATTCTACTAGAATACCAGAATTGGGCAAGGATAGAATTTATCAAGATACTTCGGCTCGACATGTAGTAGTGCAGAGAAATGGGCATTTTTATGCCTTCAATGTCTTGGATGAAAATGGATATATTCTTGAACCAAGAAAAATAGCTTCGTGTTTGAAATCTATTCTAGAAGTTAATAGAGATGCTGCGGAATATCCAGTTGGTATTTTAACAACTATGGAGCGTGATGAATGGGCTATAACTAGATCTCATTTGAAAGATTTAGGCAATGGAAAAATTTTAAATAAAATAGATGCTGCGCTGTTTGCGATTAATTTGGATGATATCGAACTCAATAATGATAAAAATACACTATTAAGAAATTATTTACACGCCGATGGTACAAACAGGTGGTTCGATAAATCATTCTCCTTAATAACGTCGAAAGACGGATATGCTGGTATAAATTTTGAACATTCATGGGGTGACGGAGTCGCTGTACTTCGATATTTCCAAGATGTAAAAAAAGATATCAGTGCCAAACCAACTTTCCACCCACATGAAGTTGGAACTCTCCAAAACGCGTTGGATCATATTGAAAAGTTGGAGTTCAATTTGGATAATAAAACGCAAAACAAAATTCGCGATGCACAGAGAAAATATAAATTTTGGATCGATAATTTATGCATAGATCATTTGATTATTGAAGGATTTGGTAAAAAAGAATGTAAAGGATTTAAAGTAAGTCCTGATGCAATAATGCAGTTAGCTTTTCAACTAGCTCATTATAGGATGGAAGGTCGTTCGGTACCGACT
The DNA here is from genome assembly GCA_003055095.1 of Goniozus legneri. Classification (NCBI taxonomy): domain Eukaryota; kingdom Metazoa; phylum Arthropoda; class Insecta; order Hymenoptera; family Bethylidae; genus Goniozus; species Goniozus legneri. Next base: position 237,568 of record NCVS01001006.1, on the reverse strand, counting down.
TATGAGTCCTGTAGCACTGCTGCTTTCAAACACGGTAGAACAGAAACAATGAGACCTTGTACATTGCAAACAAAAGCAGTTTGTATGGCCTTAACAAGTAAGAATTCTACTATCTCGAATAGCGAGCTTCAAAAAATGATAGTTGATTGCAGTAAAGCGCATAGTATTCTCACAAAGGATGCTGCAATGGGTAAGATATTTAATTTGTAAATTATATCTGGGTGTTTTATATACTGAAATTTGTTCTTTATTAAGGTCAAGGATTTGATAGACACTTGTTCGCTTTAAATCATGTTTGCGACACAACTGGTCAATCAAAACCAGCAATTTTTGAAGATCCAGCATATGGTTATATTAATCATAATATATTATCCACATCAACATTATCAAGTGCAGCAGTGGCCGCTGGCGGATTTGGAGCTGTAGTACCAGATGGATATGGAATTGGGTACATAAATTTTAACACTAAATTAGTTACAGTTATTTGATTAAATAAATTAAAATAATAAATTTTTATATTTTCTATTTAGATATATGATTCAAGATAAAATATTGGGAGCAGTCGTTACTAGTTATCGCGATTATCACAATGCAAGTGATTACGTTAAAAGTTTAGATGAAGCATTTAAAATTCTGCGTAAAACATTAATGCATAATTAACAGTGCTCTTGCAGTACTCAAGTAATACCTATATTCTATTTTATAATATTATTGTTGAAAGAGGATGTTGATCATGATATAGTGATTATATTTTATGTATTTTACATATTTTTACAATTGTACTGTTCACACAGATGACTGTGATATTTTATACAAGATTGTATGATGTAATTTTTATATTTCTACTTGAATAAACGATCATAATTTTTGTTGTACAAATTAACCATATATAATGATAAATACTCTCTAATAGATTAAGTATTTATACATTTCAAGTTTACCGATTTAAGATTGACTCAAGGAAAATATATTTACACTAAAAGCTATGAGCACTATAACGCACTCAAAATACTGCAAATAAAAAACAACAGTATTTTTGATAGACAAAAAAGTTCTGTGTTATAGTTTCAAAATATTAAATACACATAACATAAACAGCTTTGGAAAATGAGTATGGGATACAACATTCACTTACTTAACGTACTCATTCTCACAAAGACAACACTTTTAGAATTTGAAATAAATTTGCTTTGATACAACAAGCAATAATTCTCCATTGCTACAACTGTCCTGTTATAATTATTGTGCAAGAATGAACCACCCAAAGGTTTCAAATTTCCTTAGCTTTCTGAATGAATTGTAATCAACTTATATTCTTTTGCCTGTTAATAATACACACTAAGTATGGAATGAAGCAGATCTCCAGAACAATCTACCACCAGTCCTTCAATTTATACCTGCTTACACTTTATCACCCATTCTGACTTTAGATACCTAAAATAAATAACATATAATTTAAGATTGTATTAAAAAAAATATGGGGGTATATTTCATTTTTATGTTTAAACGTACCATATAAATACCAACAATTAATCCAAACAAACCAATAGCAGATCCAAAGATTTCAACAATGAGAATTTTCACAAAGAGTGCAGAATTGGCTGCATCAGATAGCGCTGCTCCCGAGCCAACAATTCCTACTGCTATACCACAGAAGAGATTGACAAGACCTACTGCAAGTCCAGCTCCGAACATAAGATAACCCGATAACCAATTTTGGCTAGCAATTTCTACAGTTGTTCTAGCTTTCGACTCAGTGAACTCTTCTAGATACCCAGACAAAATAATGGCAGTAATTAGACCATAAATGGCTACTGCTTCGCAGAATATCACAGAAATCAAATTTTTGGTCTTGATACGCGGTGCTTTTACACCACCACCAACAATTGATGTACCAGTAGTATGGATACCCCTGAAAATTAACCAATTTCAATACAATGATGATACAAATATGTCATTCATTAACATTTTGAATAAACTTACAAAGCTGCTCCAACTACGGATAATGCAACTGACAATCCGATTCCCAATGTAGCCCACATGTAAGGAGATGTATTTTCCAAAAACCTGTAATAATTATTATTATATTAAATAATATTCAATTAAAATATTGATTAAAAATTGTATTCGTAGAACATACCATGCAACACTGACACGTTCTCCCTTCCCAGTAAATACATGGTACAATACTATGGAATAAATGAAGAATATAGTTTATTACTTCTAAAATAAAATGTAAGAAATGAAAGTTTTTATTTTTAGTTTGATACCTAAAACCATAATCGTAGCAGAGGCGGTGACCGCGAAAGTGGATCCTAATATATACCTCATTTTTAGATTTTTTGATTCACCCACGAATGATTAAATAACTCGCGATTCGATTCGACCAGATATTTATTATCTAGTTGCGGCTACCGTCCCCTAAAATCAAAAATTTGCTATATTCCTGTTACAAAAATCACGATCACCAGATTAGCAGAAAATCATTCGCACCCGATGTTGTCATGTGACGATCAACGACGACCATGATAAAACCAACATAATCGTACATAGAATGGAAACGTAAAAAAAAATCAATTCTTGTTGAATTGATTATTTACGTTTCCAAAAATCTATTTACGTCAGACAACCTCGGTGAGAATTTCAATTCTTTTTTTTAATTATTTAATATCAAATTTCGAGTAATTACAGAAAATTTTATTTCACGTGACCGACCAAGTGACATCCCGGTTGAGTACTTTACCATACGAGCAACGCCCTTAAAAACCGCGAAATTTAACTTTGTTAAGGAACAATACAATAATCAATAAATTTCTCAAGCTTGAAAAATAGACAAAAATTGGTTTTTTATCATTTTATTACGTGATGAAAATGATTTTTTTATTGAATATATTTTTTCATTTTTATTTTCTGAAAATAAATCTAATTCCATTTATACATTAACTTGATTATCGAATTATTAAAAAAAATAAAATTATTCGTATTCAAACAAAAATAATTCAGTTCGAAACGAATGACATTTTTGAGGATCGGATTCGGTAAACCCTCGGAATCCGTCTGCTCTTCAACTGAGATAATTTTAGAACTGGTGCGCATTCGAATGCCGTCTGTGACAAAGAAGAGTATGTTTTTTACGCGTCTGATGTTAGGTTGATTAAGATAACTATTAACCGAATACTAGTAAATATGTCTTTGAATAAAAGGTAAGTGATAAAAAATTTCTTTTTCCTCAATAGATAATTATTTTCAAATACTGTGATTTTGACTACGTATACATTCTGGCACACGCGCAATCAATGCGAAAATAAGGGAAATGAAACCTTGTCTGTACAAAATTAGTTTCTTCATGGGAGGAATGCGGGTGTGTTGTACGCGAAACGTTTCATGCTATATATCGTCATTTGCACATACGCCAAAAGTGCAGGAAAAGCTTTCAGCTATTTTAATCGTCGACGGTTTTACTCCGATAATTTTAGTGCATTTGCACTTGTATATGAGCGTTCAGGAGTGAAAGTTATTTTCATCTGTTGTCTATATAGATTCATTAAAATTGGTGTTAATTTCCATCCTCAGTTGCATTTGTGAAGCTGAGCGCCGTTGCATGTTGCTGCAAAAAAATTAAAATTTTTCATACTCATTTCAGCGATGATTCGTATGGAGAATTTCATAAGATCGTCCGCAATGCGATAACTGATAAATCAATAATCGATCGATTTTCGGAGTACTCGAAGTCTGGAAATAGACTAATGATGATCAAAACGTTACTTGATATACAGCAAGTAGCAGATTGGATAGTAAATGAAAAATTCGATCCTAAAAATAACCATGATGCAGAAAAATTTTACAATTCGTGGCTAGAGACACAAACGGAGGAGAATTTAACGAAAGTATTATTTATGGCAGAAATCACTGACAAAATTTTCCTGTCAGCTTTAACAGACCGTGCTTCTTTTTCTTACAAAAGCAGCTTATTTGAACGCTGTCTGAAAGACTGCGAATTTTTTCTTCAACTTCCTATCGACTCCTATAGACAAATTAAAGATCATTATGCTGAGTGCAAAAACAAAATAGTATTACTAAAACGTGAATGTACGAAAAAATTGAGCACCAGAAATAAATGCAATATTCATAGAAAAGGGACTAAACCAACCGCAAAAAAAACCAATATTCCATCATTAGACGGTAAACCACACAAGACTCTGAAATCATGTGCCAATGTCGTATGCCTGAGACAGGATGAAAAAAGAGGAAGGCACTTAATAACGACTAAAGAAATAAAACCAGGTACAGTGTTGATCGTCGATCGACCTTATGCATTCAGCACCGAGAAAGATGCTCTCAACCGAAACTGCCTCAATTGTCATGTTAGTCTAAAATTAGAAAACAATATTACTATTCCATGTACAAATTGTCAAAATGTTAGTATAATTATTTTCTACTCCTATTTCGCAAAGAATGCAACAATACTCTAATCTAAAATAATTTTGATTTCAGGTATCATTTTGCTCAACACGTTGTCGCGATAAAGCTATAAACACATACCACAAATACGAATGTAGAATATTCAGTCGATTTTTCGAGGACAGCTCTCAACACATTCATAGAAAAATCTCTAATCTTCTGCTAGCTTATAGAATCACTGTTGCAGCAGCCCTGAAGGAGGTTGACGATCAAAATCATAATGTCGAGACACCTTTATCTATCTCTCAGATCGACAAAAATTTTTTAAATTATAACTTATCGGATAATACCGATACTGTTAATGGGACGTTCGAAAAATTAGGGTTGTCTGAGATTTACGATCCTCTTGATTACAAAACAGTTTTACGATTGCAGACTCATAGTAAAAATGCAGATATCAGTGTAAATCTGAATCGATCAATCGAAGCAATTTTTCTTGCAAAATGTATGTTGCTTTCATTGAATACAAATCAGAACGATCCTGTGGTAATTCCCATTGCAGTAAGTATGCTACGGCATTTGCAAGCAATAAATTGCAATGCTTATGAAATCGTAGAAAATATTAGAGATAACGAGACCCACGTATGGGAACCACGTAACGTGGGTGGTGCAATTTACACCACAGTCAGTCTTGTTAATCACAGCTGTTATCCAAACATTGTGCGACACACCTATCCATGCGGTAAGTATTTTACGACAGAGACCTAAAATCAAATTTTTTGAAATTATTATGAATTATAAAAATTTATGTAAACTTTGACAGGTACCGTGGTTGTGAGAGCTGTAAGACTGATCAAACAAGGGGATGAATTACTTGATAACTACGGACCACACTTTCTGAGTGAAAAGCAAATGAATAGACGTCAATTTTTATGGAGAAAGTACCATTTTCACTGCATTTGTCAGGCTTGTTCTTCTACTTGGCAAATGCCCCTCGTTAATTCAATCGAAGCTAAATGCAGTTCGTGCAATGAAATCGAAAAAATTAATCTTGATTTTGATAAAGCTGATGCACAAGAAATCAAACGCTGTGAACGTTGCGATGGCCGATACGAAATTGAGAAAGTTGCAAGGCAGCTGTGCAAATCGGTCGAGCGACGGCGCAAGGCGGTTGCCAAGATGTATGAGGGTTCCTACGTTGACGCCTTACCCATATTATTGGAACACGAAACGTTCGTAGAAAGGTATTTGGCTATTCCCAGCCTGGAAGCAATTAGAACTCAGCAATGCATCGTACAATGTTACAACAGCTTCGGTTGTGTGTCCCGGTAAATTGTTCCTTCCCACAGGTACGTTACCTCTTTTCACTGATTTTTTCTATTTTTCTTTTTGAAACTTTTCCCGTGAACTGAAACTAAAATATTTTAAAATCTGAAGGATGCAAGTAAACTTAAAAAACAATTTATTTAACATTTTCTCAAGATACATGATTTTTAATAGCCAAAAACGAGCGAGGCTAATACTTCTGTTTAATTTCAAATCTTCTCCCTCTAGTCAAGAGGAGAATATAGTGAACGAATTCTATCACTCTTACTTACACACTTGACATTTATATTAAATTAGCTAAATGATGCATTTTTAAATTATATATCCGTGAATCTACGAGGACAACAAACCTGACATTGCGTATATGATGTACCTTGTAAACGCATAAAAAAGCAAAAAACTGTAAAGTACTGGAGATAATAAAAAACGTTATCCCTCGTTATAGTTATCGTTAAATATGAATAAATTCTCGCGTTGGTCAAATATTTCAAAAATACTCAAAACGCGCTTGATTTATTATTTTCCTTAAAAGAAATATGATGAATTTCACGACAACGGGCTTTCATCGTGATATATTCTCATAATTAGTCATAGTTCGCTCTGTCAGATTCATACACAATATCTTTGTCAGGGCTAAATGCGTACTGTACAGCTCTGTCCTTTTTCGCTCGTACAGTGAAATAATAAACAACACACACATATTTTTGAAGGGACCATTGCTTTTCGAGATGTAGAGATACTTTGGTTTTTTCTTTGCATGTAAAATAAAGGGATTATGTACAGTGGTCCAGCATACACATATAAGTAAGTTCGACGACTTATTCACTAGAATGCGAAGGTAATGCCTATTTTTTTCAACTATTGTACCGATCAATATGAGCGACGGTCGGTTACCACATGTGCGTTTCACGAATTTCACTAATAATGTGGCCTGCTTGAGTCAATGCCTGAAAGAAAAAAAAAACATAAAATGAGTTTGATAGAGTTTTAAAAAGCATACGAATAAAAATGTCGGGATGAACGAATTACCTTCAGCATGTCACTTGCTTCCTTACGCCTGACGGCAATATGCTCGCTTTCATTCAATAAGGCCTCGGCGTGATCCGACTTGTACAAATGAGTTACGAGTTCGCTTTGTAGATTATCTTTTACAAAGTTGACTAGGAAATGCATGATAGCCTTTGGAACGCTATCTTGAATTGATTTTCGTACAATGTAGAAATACGATTTGATAAGTCTCTCTATAAAAATTGTATGGATTTGTGTTAGTGGCAAGAAGTAGAAATAAACTAACGAAATACAAAACAAATTTATGAGAATATTTTTTTACCAATAACATCACAGTCTCGTTGTTCGCGTTCACTGAGTTTTCGCGAAGTTTGTGAAGGTACCTCCGGTAGAAGATTGACCGGCTTCTGTTGCGAGGCTTTTTGCAAATCCAGTGCGGATGAAGAATTCGGATTGGGTGATGCACTACTATCACGATTCCTGATGGGTGAGCCGTCCATAGAACTCGTTGACTCCGATCTTCCCTGAGGCAGTAAGCTGCTTAATAGCCAATGATTTTGCTGATTTTGCTGATCTTTATTCTGCTCGGAAAAAGATGTCAGCTCATCTTGATTACTGACTGACTTTAAGTTCTGTCAGATAGACAGGGAAGTATTAGTTGGAATGCTGAGTTAAATTGCCAAAATAAAGGATGTAATGGAAAAACGAGGAACAAACCAATTGCTGATAAAAAATTTAAAAAAAACTGTCTGCTTTTTAAAAAAATTATATGAATTCGCATGATTTTCTCATACTTCTTATCAAAATAATGTAAATAATAATGATAATCTATTTTATGATAATGACAATGCAATACTTACAATTTCATTAGTGATTATTGTGTTTGACGTAGTATTTGCGGTGGGTCCTGGTAATTGTCTTCTATTGTGCTTCATGTTATCTATTTCAGCGTTTTTCAATAACGATGAAACAAGTGCAGCATCTTTATGAAAATCTGGATGTTTTGTATTTATGTAAGCTAGTTCAATCGCGACCAAATTTTCAACCTGAGAATAGAAACCAACAAAATCATTTTCAAATTCCATTTAAATATTACGGAGAAAAGTAAAAAAATTCTGACCATTGAATTGGTTGTTGGTAATCGTCGACGCAGCAACTGCGTAACAGTGTCGACAATGCGCTCGTGCAATTTAGGAAAGCGGAGCATCTCTTGCTGTACCTCGGTACCGCAATGTTGAATAATGCGCTGCATTTCCTCGTGCACAAGCTCAACGCAACGTAACGACGGCTCTTCTAATCTTCTTATCTGACGTTTGACCAATAATTCAAACGATACCTCGGGAACGAACAGAGCTGGTCGCGGGCCAGTCGCGTTGCGTATCGCTGTCAATATATCCATCTTTGTCAAACCCGCCAGCGGGTGAATGGAATCGAGTGTGCGACCAAAAGTTTCGTGAAATATGTAACATATGCGCGCACCGCCGCATAATTCTGTGGTCTCGATATTCCTGGCTGTACCCTCGATCGTCGAGCAGTAACTGCTCGCAAATTTTGTGATTATTTGCAGCAATGTCTGGCTCTTATCGCCAACGTCCTCTCCGTACGAGTTGAGCAATGTTTGAAATTGAGATACCATCACGTTAACTCTCGTCTATAAAAATATTTTGTTTAATAAAGAAAATCAATAAGAGTGGTAAAATGTATTCACCTTGAGGTCTGGGAGGCAATCTCGGATATGATGCATTAATAAACGGTTGAGGGTTTTAGCTAAGTACGGGGTTCCATTTCTATTAGCCAATGTGGGGTACTTCCGTTGAAGAAAGGCCGCTTCATCTTTCAGTGCTTCCTGTATTGATTTATTATTCATAATGTCTTGTTGAGAACGGTTGACTACACCAATTATTCCAAGTTTCACAGGAATAACTCTGCCACACAAAATGTCTATGGCATCTGTGCCAGCATCCATGAGATCTAACTTGGTTACTACAGCAAGAGTGCGTCTACCATCAGGATCTACATCCTTACTGAGCTTTAAACTTTCACTGGTTGCCATATCGGTATTAGCCGTTACGACTGCTAAAATAATAGAGTTAGGATTGCATATATATTTTAACACAAGAGTTCTGATTTGTCCTTCGATATCTTCCGGCTGATCGCCAACTGGAACTTTGGTTATACCAGGTAGATCGATAAGGGTTAGGTTAACAACAGTTGTAGAATAAATCTTAAGATTGATAGGCTCAGGGCAAATTCCTTTATTCGCTCCAGCCATACGATCTGTTTCATCTTCAATCTCTTTACGAATTTCATTGAAGTCTTTAAAAACTTTGTTTCTAGTATGAATAAATGTTCCCCATTCATCCAAATCCAAAGTTCCATTTTCAGCGCTTCTATGTTCTCGGTCTTCTTTTGGCGTATATACTAGTTGGAGAATAAGAGGTCGTCTAGTTACTATACCAGTCCCACGTGGCAAAAATGACTTTCCAACCAAACTTTCTATGACCGATGACTTTCCAGAACTCTAAAATATCAATAGTTCAAAATATTTTAGTTTTACTATATTAGAAAATAAAATTATACCTTTCACAAATTCGACGTTAGAAATCAGTTACTTTGCTCACAAAGAGCAAATAATGGACTTTGACAGTCGTAACAGATAATAATAGAATATGTAACAAAATGAATAAACAATGAACAGTAAAGAAAATCAATTGTTTTGACTAACCTGAGTACCGAGAACGACAATTTGTGGCAATTGAATGGCATCAGAACCAACAGTGTTAAAAACATCCTGCAACTTGTTTATCACGGGAATTAAAGCTTCCATGTTCTTCTTTCTTAGATTCTGATCTTATGACAAATGAATTCTCTTAAAGTTAGACCTCTTTTCTGTAACTATACCGGTCACAAAGAATTACGTACGAAGAAACTAAAACTGGTAACGATTTTCGCGCCGATTTTCAACGAAAATTTGCAACAACGACAACTGAGTAAATGATTATAGAAATTCACGGTATTTAACCGTTGCGGGCTAATCGGGTGACAATAATCTCGCCCGTCGAATTATTTTCAAATGACACTCTATTGTCGTTACTCCGTGTACCAGTAAGGAATTTCGACACCTGCGACCGAGCCACTTTATTGTACTCCATAGTCCGATAGACGTCTGCGTGCGCATAGATAAGCAAAAAGCGCGAATTCGTGCGAGAAAAATCAAATGTACGCGAAATTCGTGACGTTTGCGTTATATCGAAATACATTCTTTCACGATAATCATCACACTCAATTCCTTGAGAATTTCACCAATTCAATCATCTTATCGAAACATATCTTGTTGCAAAAAACGATTGATATTAGAAATTTTAATTGGAATGTAAGATTCATGAAATTGCAAAAATTCAAATTGGTAACGTACTTTTCTGTTTTACCAACTTAATGGCTACTGTATTTTTCTTAGAATTGTGTAATAATTGATTTTTCTTAATTATGAGAGAGTAAATCAATCAAACAATGAATGATCAAAATAACACATCGTAAGTATCATTATTTTTTCAGAAAACTAGAAACAAATGAGGTTAGCTAACCTTTTTATCGACATCACCAGTTGAACGACCGAGCCGGAGTTTGCGAATAAAATTCCCTGTCAAGTACACCGTCTACGTCGAGGTTCGCAGTCCGCGTTTTATCACTCGCTGCACGGGTATAGGCTGACAGTTCCGTAGCGGGGGCCGTGTGAACTTGGCACGTTAACCCGCCGCAGGAGATCATTATTTTCCCTTGTACGTAGATATAGAAATAGAGAGAGATAGAGGTGAACGTCAACAAAATAGGCAAAAACCGTTTGGGCGAAGTGTGAAGGGTCGGGGAGTCATGGGCGACTCACTGGACGGTTCCGGCGAGCTGCCGCCCGAGCCGCAGAATGTCGCTGTCGTGGATATTCGCACGTTCGCCAATTACCTGCGCAAGGCCGTTACCGTACTGTTGCCCGATGAGGATGTCGTACCGAGTGCGTTCAACCTCGCACTCGAGGACAGGAACAACCAGGACTGCATACGAAAGTTTATCAGCGACTCCCAAGTTTGGGCTCTGTATATACAGCGTAGCAGTTCGAAAGGTGAGGGCTGTTCATTTTTCCCCGTCTTCCTTCTCTATCTCTCTCCCTCTTTCGTCGTCTACTTTTTTGTACTCGTTTTGCGTTCGAACGGTATTCTTTACAAACGTGGGCGCGTGAAATGAAAATCAATGGGATGAGTGCATACTTATATCGCACGGCGTGTATGTATTTTGAAATGGCAAAACGCGTGACTCACATCGATCGATACCACGTATTATCCGTCATCGTCGCCACTTCACTTTTTTCATTCTTCGTCTTTTCCTATCTCTCTCTTTCTTTTACTGTCTTACAGCCTAATCACTGATTGGTTTTTGAACAGATCCATGATTTTGATTGGTCTTGAATTTTCAAAGTTCAAATCTTGGATAACTAACGCTATTTTCTAAACGTTTATTTGGAACATTTACAAGAAATTTTTGCTCATTCAAGAGAACGTGTTTGTTTTGTCTGTCGTTCATTTCAAAATATTCTATCGTAATAAAATTTTCTTGTTAAATATCAACTCATTATTATTATGTAATAATTATGCACGTGGAATTTAAAATATGATAAAAATAATTTCTTGTCAAATATTTTTTATACATATATTTTTTTCTTAATTTTACAGAGGATGATGGTGGCGAAACAGATGAAGAGAAAGAAAATGCAGTATTCTATATATCTAATGAGATTTACTTCACGAGTCCAAAAATGGCCTCCTTAGTATTGACCAAACGTGGAGCTGTCGTAGAAGCTGATAAATCTATTCATTCGCAATTGCGATTAGTCACTTTTTCGGATGGACCACCTTACGAGACTTTACATGCCATTAGTAAAACTATGGCTCCCTATTTCAAAAGTTATGTCAAAGAAACTGGCAGAGCCGACAGAGATGGCGACAAGATGGCCCCGTCTGTTGAAAAAAAGATAGCTGAATTGGAAATGGGTTTACTGCATTTACAACAAAACATTGATATTCCTGAAATTTCATTACAAGTACACCCATTAGTTCTTCAAGTAATAAAACAATGCGCAGAAGAAAACAGGAAACCTAAAGTTGCAGATTTTGGCGACAAAGTTGAAGATTCTACATTTTTGAATCAGTTGCAAAATGGTGTGAATAAATGGATCAAAGAAATTCAAAAGGTATGTATAGTTAAAAGATTTCATTTTTCAAGTTGATCTAATATTGAAAAAATATTTTTAGGTTACAAAATTGAACAGAGACCCAGAATCAGGAACTGCATTGCAAGAAATTTCATTCTGGTTGAATCTGGAGAGAGCGCTTCATCGTATTCAAGAAAAACGTGAGAGTATCGAAATCACATTGACTCTGGATATCTTGAAACACGGAAAACGTTTCCACGCTACCGTTAGTTTCGATACGGACACCGGATTAAAGCAAGCATTGGCAACAGTGAATGACTATAATCCACTTATGAAGGATTTTCCCATTAACGACTTGCTGTCGGCTACTGAGCTGGAACGTATACGTGCCAGCGTACAGCAAATATTCCTTCACATGCGTAAAATACGTAGCACAAAATACCCGATTCAAAGGGTTTTGAGACTCGTCGAAGCAATCTCGCGAGATCTCGGTCAGCAATTGCTCAAAGTTCTAGGTACACGAAGACTGATGCACATTCCATTCGATGATTTTGAAAAAGTTATGAGCCAGTGCTTTGAAGTGTTTACCACCTGGGATGACGAATACGATAAACTGACTGGGCTCTTGCGCGATGTTGTCAAAAAGAAGCGCGATGAACATATGAAGATGGTCTGGCGTGTAGCGCCAGCTCATAAGAAGCTTCAAACACGAATGGAACATATGAGACGATTCAGAAGGCAACACGAACAACTGAGAACAGTTATAGTGCGTGTATTGAGACCTACAGTACGTCAGAATAGCAACAATTCGACTATGGAAAATCCTGATAACGACAACGTTAAAGTCGAATTTGCATTGGACGCTGCCGATGCTAACGCGATTAGCGAGGTCAACTTGGCATACGAAAATGTAAAAGAAGTCGACTGTCTCGATATTACCAAGGAAGGTCTCGAATCTTGGGAGGCAGCTGTTCACAGGTACGAGGAACGTATCGAACGTGTAGAAGCTCGAATCACAGCGCATTTAAGAGACCAGCTCGGAACAGCGAAAAATGCGAATGAAATGTTCCGTATATTTTCTCGTTTCAACGCCCTATTCGTCAGACCGCATATTCGAGGTGCGATAAGAGAATATCAAACGCAATTGATACAACGCGTGAAAGATGATATTGAAGCTCTCCACGAGAAATTCAAAGTACAGTATGCGCAAAGTAAATGCTGCCGAATGAGTCTAGTCAGAGATTTACCACCAGTTGCTGGCTCCATCATCTGGGTGAAACAAATTGACTATCAACTTACAATGTACCTGAAAAGAGTGGAGGATGTATTAGGTAAATTTCATCACTGCAATTGAATTTCAAAATGTTATACCTTTTTCAAAATATTTATATTCATATTTATTTATATTAGGTAAAGGATGGGAGAACCATATAGAAGGACAGAAATTGAAAGCAGACGGAGATAGTTTCCGGATGAAGTTATCGACGCAGGAAATTTTCGACGAATGGGCACGAAAAGTTCAACAACGCAACCTTGGAGTCACCGGTAGAATTTTCACCATCGAAAGTGTACGTTCACGAAGTGGTCGTGGTAGCGTACTGAAGCTCAAAGTTAATTTTCTACCTGAGATAATAACATTGTCGAAAGAGGTCAGGAATTTGAGAAATCTCGGATTCAGAGTACCATTGGCGATTGTCAACAAAGCTCATCAAGCGAACCAATTGTATCCATTTGCCATCAGTTTGATTGAAAGTATCAGAACCTACGAGAGGACGCTTGAAAAGGTAAATAACTATATTCAATATTTGTTTTGAGTCATCAATCTTTGTTAAATATTTTTATATAGCGTTAGGGAATATAGTGTCAAAATGTCGAGATATTCGTTAGATCAATAAGAATCTCTAATTCTTTTGCGTCTCTAAAATTTTTTAGCTTACCAATCGGAGCCCCCATTGTTCCGCATTAAAGGTAGCCATATACGATGCTTCCAGGAATGCATCTAAAATACTCTAATGAACATTATTGTCTGCCTGCTTGGCTATACAGTAGACGATTATGTATTGCAACATAAACATTTTTAATTTCATTATTCTGTATAATAGATTGCTTTCAGAGACGTGCGGCATATATTGATTATAATTTCTCTTCTTACAAACTTCATATTTTCTTACAACTCTGAATATCTTTTCCCAACTAATGTACTCAACATCTATTGTATGGGTTATTCTTAGCATTGCCGATGAAGTAAAATTTTTGATTTTGCATTTTGTATAAATTATATTATGATGAATGACAAACGACTTTTATGTTGTAAAATTGTTTGGAAAATGTATGTTAAAATACAAAGTTTTACATTATTCTAATATATATAAAATTTTTCAGATTGAGGACAAAGCTAGTATAATACCTCTAGTTGCCGGAATGCGAAAAGACGTTCTATCGCTCATTTCTGAAGTAAGTAATTAAATGAAAGTAGAGTAATGAACTTTGTTACATCCATCTCGTCATTTTTCAGGGTATCGCTCTAGTGTGGGAAAGCTACAAACTCGATCAATATGTACAGCGTCTTTCCGATGTCGTAGTTTCATTTCAAGAAAAAGTTGAAGATCTTTTGGTCGTAGAAGAACAATTAGACGTTGATGTCCGATCATTAGAAACCTGTCCTTATTCGGCTAATACCTTCGCGGATATTTTGTCGAAAATTCAGAAATCTGTAGATGAGTTGTCGTTGAAAAATTATTCGAATTTGCACATCTGGGTAGCGAGACTCGACGAAGAAGTAGAGAAAAATCTTGCAGCCCGATTGGAAGCTGGTATTAAAGCATGGACAGATGCACTGACAGGACTGAAGAAGGAAGTGGACTTGAGCATGGATACCGATGCACCAGCTCAACCAACTCACAAGCCAGGTGGTGAACCGAAAATACAAAATCAAATTTATGAGGTCAGGATTACAAATCAAACGATGTACCTATTCCCGAGTATCGAAGATGCTAGATTCCAAATCATGCAGCAACTGTTTGCTTGGCAAGCGATTGTAACGTCTCAAGTGAGACTTCAAAGCTCCAGATATCAAGTTGGATTAGACAAACCCGAATCTGGCACGTACAGAAATTTATTAACAAAATTACCTGCAGGAAAAATACCACTGGAAGCTGCCTACGAAGCAGTAGAATCAAAAATGCGAGACGTGTCTGATTACGTTGATCAGTGGTTACGTTATCAAGCTCTCTGGGATTTACAGCCTGACAATCTGTATGGAAAATTAGGCGAAAACATTAATTTGTGGATGAAATGTCTTAACGACATTAAGAAAACAAGAACCACCTTCGATACTTCCGATACCAGACGTGAATTCGGACCGGTTATTATCGATTTTGCTAAAGTACAGAGTAAAGTGTCGTTGAAATATGATTCCTGGCATAAGGAGACATTAGGCAAATTCGGCACTCTTCTCGGAAACGAAATGGCTACGTTCCACGCTCAAGTGTCAAAATCTAGGAGCGATTTAGAACAGCAGTCTATCGAGGCCGCGAGTACATCCGATGCTGTTGGTTTTATCACTTATGTACAGTCGTTGAAGCGTAAGATGAAGACCTGGGAGAAACAGGTTGACATTTATCGCGAGGGACAGAGGATTCTCGAACGTCAGAGATTCCAGTTCCCACCATCTTGGTTGCACGTCGATAACATCGAGGGTGAATGGAGTGCTTTCAACGAGATCATTAAACGCAAAGACACCAGCATCCAAAGTCAAGTGGCTTCATTGCAAATGAAGATCGTCGCAGAGGACAAAGCTGTCGAAACACGCACCACCGATTTCCTCAGCGACTGGGAGCGTGGAAAACCCGTTGAAGGTCACCTACGTCCGGACGACGCGCTCCAACAACTGCAATTATTTGAAAGCAAATTTGCACGACTCAAAGAAGAGCGTGACAATGTAGCAAAAGCCAAAGAGGCCCTTGAGCTTCAAGAACCTGGCGGCGTGTCCACAAGCGAAGACAGGATGCAAGTGGTATTCGAAGAACTTCAAGATCTGAGAGGTGTGTGGTCGGAATTATCAAGAATCTGGGCCCAAATCGATGAAACGAGAGAGAAACCTTGGTTGTCGGTTCAGCCAAGAAAATTGAGACAGCAACTCGATACGATGATGGCTCAGTTGAAAGAATTACCAGCCAGATTGCGACAATATTCGTCTTACGAATACGTTAAGAAAATGTTGCAGAGTTACACGAAGGTTAACATGCTTATTGTGGAATTGAAATCAGACGCACTTAAAGAAAGGCATTGGAAGCAGCTGACGAAACAGCTCCGTGTTAAATGGGTACTCAGCGAACTCACTCTTGGTCAAGTCTGGGACGTGAATCTTCAGAAGAACGAGAGCATCGTCAAAGACGTTATACTCGTTGCTCAAGGTGAAATGGCGTTGGAGGAATTCTTGAAACAAGTTCGAGAATCCTGGCAAACTTACGAACTCGATTTGATCAATTACCAAAACAAATGTCGACTTATTCGTGGTTGGGATGATTTGTTTAATAAGGTTAAAGAGCACATAAATTCAGTTGCGGCCATGAAATTATCGCCATACTACAAAGTATTCGAAGAAGAGGCTCTCACATGGGAAGAAAAATTGAACAGAATTAACGCTCTTTTCGACGTTTGGATCGACGTTCAACGTCGGTGGGTGTACCTCGAGGGTATATTCTCAGGAAGTGCCGACATCAAAACATTGTTGCCAGTAGAAACATCCCGTTTCCAAAGCATCAGCTCAGAGTTCCTTGGGTTGATGAAGAAAGTATCCAAATCTCCTATGGTTATGGATGTTTTGAACATTCCCGGTGTCCAGCGAGCGTTAGAACGTCTAGCCGATTTACTTGGAAAAATTCAGAAGGCTCTCGGTGAATATCTCGAGCGAGAACGTACATCATTCCCAAGATTTTACTTCGTGGGAGACGAAGATTTATTGGAGATCATCGGTAACAGCAAAAATATCGCTAGACTACAAAAACACTTCAAGAAAATGTTCGCTGGTGTCGCGGCTATTCTTTTGAACGAGGACAACACCATAATAACCGGTATGGCGTCCCGCGAAGGAGAAGAAGTTCAATTCCAGAATCCAGTATCGACCGTCGATCATCCCAAGATCAACGAGTGGTTGACTTTGGTAGAAAAAGAAATGCGCTTGACGTTAGCGTCTAGTCTTGCTCGAGCCGTTTCGGATATCAAACAATTCAAGGACGGCAATATCAACGCACAGGCATTCATGACATGGTGCGACAATTATCAGGCACAAATTATTGTATTAGCGGCTCAGATTTTATGGTCCGAAGACGTCGAGGCGGCACTGCACGAAGCTCAAGCCGACCCCAGCAAAAATCCACTGGAGCGTGTTTTGTTCCAAGTAGAGAGCACACTCAACGTCCTCGCTGACTCCGTTCTTCAGGAACAGCCAGCTTTGAGGAGAAAGAAGCTCGAACATCTTATCAACGAATTTGTTCACAAACGTACCGTTACGAGAAAACTAGTCGCTAACAAAGTCTCCAATCCGAAAGCCTTCGAGTGGCTTTGCGAGATGAGATTCTACTTCGATCCACGTCAGTCGGAAGTGCTTCAACGTCTCACTATCCACATGGCAAATGCCAAATTCTATTACGGTTTCGAGTATCTTGGCGTACAAGACAGGCTCGTACAAACTCCACTCACTGACCGATGTTATTTGACTATGACACAAGCTCTAGAAGCGCGCCTCGGTGGCTCGCCATTCGGACCGGCTGGAACCGGTAAAACTGAATCGGTCAAAGCTCTCGGTCATCAATTAGGAAGATTCGTGTTGGTATTCAACTGCGACGAAACCTTCGATTTCCAGGCTATGGGACGTATTTTCGTCGGTCTATGTCAAGTCGGAGCATGGGGATGCTTCGACGAATTCAATCGATTGGAAGAACGGATGCTCTCGGCTGTTTCGCAGCAAGTGCAAACTATTCAGGAAGCCCTTAAGAGTCAGATGGAAGGAAAGAAAGAGGGAACCTTGTGCGTCGAGTTGGTTGGAAAACAAGTCAAAGTCTCTACGGACATGGCCATATTTATCACAATGAATCCTGGTTACGCTGGTCGATCCAACTTGCCTGACAATTTGAAAAAGCTTTTCAGGTCGCTCGCTATGACAACACCGGACAGGCAGTTAATCGCCGAAGTGATGTTGTTCAGTCAAGGATTCAGATCGGCTGAAAAATTAGCGTGTAAAATTGTGCCATTCTTCAAACTATGCGACGAACAGCTGTCGAATCAATCTCACTACGACTTTGGTCTCCGTGCTCTGAAATCCGTACTCATCTCGGCTGGTAACGTGAAACGCGATCGTATTCAGAAAATTAAAGAAGGTATGCACAATCGTGGAGAAACCAACATCGACGAGGCTTCGATCGCAGAAAATCTACCAGAACAAGAAATTTTGATTCAGTCTGTTTGCGAAACTATGGTACCGAAATTAGTCGCCGAAGATATTCCACTATTGTTCAGTTTGTTGAACGATGTGTTCCCTAATGTTAATTATACTCGTGCGGAAATGAAAGGTAAGACGATTATATTAAAATTGATATGTTTTACAAATCGGTTATTTACGGTGAATTTCGATTTACAGGATTGAAGGATCAGATCAGAAAAGTATGCGCCGAGGAATATTTGGTTTGTGGCGAAGGTGATGAACAGGGTGGCGCTTGGCAAGAAAAGGTATGAATATTTCTTTTTTTCTGTTTAATGTTTAATTATATAAATAGTGCATTAAAATTAAACTCACTGAGTAGAAATAACGGCATGATAGTCAGCACGATCGATATAAAAAAAACATGTCTATATAATTTTACTTTCATGAATTTTACAATAATTTTTGGCTGTATATAATAAGCATCTACGATTTTTCACAATTCCTAACAACTAATATTTTTAACTCACGCACACCCAGGGAATGGTCGGTGAAACATGGGTAGAAAAGGTGAGATAGATGTGAAAATGGGTGTTGTAATGAATGTTGCTTGTGTACACGCGCTATCGCATTTTGGCGCAAATGGCGAAATGTTCATCGTATCATGAAATGATTATTAACATCAAATCTGAATTATTCAGGTACTGCAATTATATCAAATTTGCAACCTCAATCACGGTTTAATGATGGTTGGGCCAAGTGGATCCGGTAAAACAACGGCATGGAAAGTTCTGCTGAAAGCGTTGGAGAGATTTGAAGGTGTCGAAGGAGTTGCTCATGTGATCGATCCTAAAGCAATCAGCAAAGAAACTCTTTACGGAGTACTCGACCCCAACACACGTGAATGGACCGACGGTTTGTTCACACACATCCTCCGTAAAATTATCGATAACGTTCGAGGAGAAATTAACAAACGCCAATGGATTATATTTGATGGTGACGTTGATCCCGAATGGGTTGAGAATCTCAACTCGGTGCTCGACGATAACAAATTGCTCACACTTCCCAATGGTGAACGTTTGAGTTTACCACCCAACGTGAGAGTCATGTTCGAAGTACAAGACTTGAAATACGCAACACTGGCCACAGTATCGCGTTGCGGTATGGTATGGTTTTCGGAAGACGTCCTCTCGACGGAGATGATCTTCGAGAACTACATGCTACGTTTGAGGAATATCCCATTGGAAGATGGAGAGGAGGATAATCTGGGCAAGAAATCTACGGACAAGGAAGATACAGTTTCACCAGCCCTGTCTGTGCAAAGAGAAGTCACGAGCATCTTGCAGAGCTATTTTGCACCTGACGGCTTGGTAGTCAGGTGTCTTGAATACGCCATGAAACAAGAGCATATTATGGACTTCACGAGACTGCGAGCACTGAGCTCACTATTTTCCATGCTCAATCAAGCAGTTCGTAACGTTCTTCAATACAATCACGCTCACACCGATTTCCCACTGCCAAGTGAGCAACTAGAGAGATATATGCCGAAATGTTTGGTGTATGCTCTGTTGTGGAGTTTTGCTGGCGATGCAAAACTCAAAGTTAGATCTGACTTGGGCGATTTCATTAGATCCATCACTACAGTACCATTACCAGCTCAGAATAATAATCCCATTATTGATTTTGAAGTTAACATTCACGGTGAATGGATGCCATGGAGCAATAAGGTACCACAGATTGAAGTAGAGACTCACAAAGTGGCGAGCCCAGATATCGTAGTTCCTACACTCGACACTGTCAGACACGAGAGTCTACTCTACACATGGTTAGCAGAACATAAACCATTAGGTAAGTTCACAGTATTCTTATCAATCGCAATATATTAAAAATTCTTTTTACTTATTTCTTGTATTTTTTCCAGTTCTATGTGGACCTCCTGGTTCTGGTAAAACCATGACACTATTTTCTGCGTTGAGAGCCTTACCCGACATGGAAGTCGTTGGTCTCAACTTTTCATCTGCTACAACACCCGAATTATTATTAAAGACATTCGACCACTATTGCGAATATCGTAAAACACCTAATGGCGTAATTTTATCGCCAGTTCAGCTGGGAAAATGGCTCATTCTATTTTGTGACGAAATCAATTTACCCGATATGGACAATTATGGAACTCAGCGAGTTATTTCTTTCTTGAGGCAACTTGTAGAACATAGGGGCTTCTACAGAACAAGCGATCAAGCTTGGGTATCGCTGGAACGAATTCAATTTGTCGGTGCTTGTAATCCACCCACCGACCCTGGCCGTAAACCTCTCAGCCACCGATTCCTACGGCATGTACCAGTTATTTACGTCGACTATCCAGGAGAGACATCTCTTAAACAGATTTACGGCACATTCACTCGTGCTATGTTGAGGTAACGAAAAATTTAACTTTGTGTTGTTAATTAGAATTTGATACATTTTATTTTATTTTAGATTAACACCTTCTTTACGAGGCTACGCCGAACCATTAACCAACGCTATGGTGGAGTTCTATCTGGCTTCACAAGAAAGATTCACTCAAGATATGCAACCTCACTATGTGTACTCTCCGCGTGAGATGACAAGATGGGTGAGGGGAATATGCGAAGCGATAAGACCACTCGACAATCTTTCCGTTGAAGGCTTGGTTCGTCTCTGGGCTCACGAAGCTTTGCGACTCTTCCAAGATCGTCTCGTAGAAGATTCCGAGCGCGCATGGACGAATAAAAACATCGACATCGTCGCATTGAAGCATTTCGTTGGAATCGACAAAGAAAAGGCTCTCTCAAGACCGATCTTGTACAGCAACTGGTTATCGAAGGACTACGTTCCCGTTAATAGAAAGGAATTACGCGACTACGTACGCGCGAGACTTAAAGTCTTTTACGAAGAAGAACTCGATGTACCTCTGGTACTCTTCGATGAGGTACTCGAACACGTGTTACGAATTGACAGAATTTTCCGACAGCCTCAGGGACACCTGTTGCTGATCGGTGTCTCTGGCGCTGGTAAGACTACTCTGTCGCGTTTCGTAGCGTGGATGAACGGTTTGTCCATTTTCCAAATCAAGGTAATTATTCATGAAATTTTTCTCGTTACGAAGTCAGTGACCGTACTAATATATATTCATTCTTAGGTTCACAATAAATACACAGGTGAAGATTTCGACGAAGATTTACGTCAAGTACTACGAAGATCTGGTTGCAAAGACGAGAAGATTGCATTTATTCTCGACGAATCGAACGTTCTTGATTCAGGGTTCTTGGAGAGGATGAACACCCTGTTAGCCAACGGTGAAGTTCCTGGATTGTTCGAAGGTGACGAATACACGACGTTAATGACTCAATGTAAAGAAGGAGCTCAACGCGAGGGTCTCATGCTCGACTCCAACGAAGAATTATATAAATGGTTTACTGGTCAAGTTATGAAGAACTTACACGTTGTATTCACAATGAACCCGAGTATGGATGGATTAAAGGATCGCGCGGCTACATCTCCCGCGTTGTTCAACCGTTGCGTACTCAACTGGTTCGGTGACTGGTCCGACAATGCGCTATTCCAAGTTGGTAAAGAATTCACCAATCAAGTAGACCTTGAACGTCCAATGTGGAAGTGTCCGGACTTCTTCCCATCCGCATGTTCCCTTATACCTCCTCAACCGTCACATAGAGATGCCGTTATCAACGCCTGTGTCTATGTCCATCAAACCTTACACAAAGCTAACGCCAGATTAGCTAAGAGAGGAGCAAGAACTATGGCGATCACACCACGTCATTACTTAGATTTCATCAATCACTTTGTCAAACTATACCACGAAAAGAGAAGCGACTTGGAAGAACAACAATTACATTTGAACGTTGGTCTCAGCAAAATTGCTGAAACTGTAGAACAAGTAGAAGAAATGCAAAGAAGTTTGGCAGTCAAATCTCAGGTAAGTCGATAATGTGACATAATAAATCATGTACAATATGTTTTATATAAATTTATTATATCAGGAATTGCAAGCGAAAAATGACGCTGCCAACGCCAAACTGAAACAAATGGTAAAGAATCAGCAGGAAGCTGAAAAGAAGAAAGTACAGAGTCAGGAGATTCAACAGCAGCTGGCCGAACAAACCGTAGCAATAGATCAGAAACGAGAGGACGTAATGGCAGATCTCGCTCAAGTCGAACCAGCTGTC
The DNA here is from genome assembly GCA_003055095.1 of Goniozus legneri. NCBI lineage: Eukaryota > Metazoa > Arthropoda > Insecta > Hymenoptera > Bethylidae > Goniozus > Goniozus legneri. The sequence goes on along the minus strand of NCVS01001006.1, from coordinate 215,007 downwards.
ATCGACGCTCAAAATGGTATATTCATATTTTATTTTCTTATTATTATTTTTCAATGGCATTTATTCTTAATTTTCGGATTTGAATATTTTTTTTTATACAAAAACAAAACGGTATTGATAAATTGCGTATCAAACGATCACGAAACGCGTAGCTGTTAAGGCAATTAAGCGTCAGCATCTCGTCGAGATACGATCCATGACGAATCCACCAGCTATCGTTAAGATGGCTATTGAGTCCATCTGTCTTTTGCTGAACGAGAATGCCGCCAACTGGAAACAAATTCGCGCTATCATTATGAAGGACAGTTTTATACCAACGATCGTCAATTTCAACACCGAGGACCTCACGTAAGGAAACGAAAGAAGGAGTCCTACTGTTTGTTCAACAGCTCACGCCTGGGGAAAACTGATCTATCGCGATCGAAAATAAACAATGAATCGGAATCGGACTCTTCGCTCATAACCGCCTGATATACGTTTCTCTCACATGTTCGTCGATTGATTTCAGTATTGCATCCAAAAAAAAATTTTAACACGAATAACTTGTACATAATTTATGTTAACTCTTAAAACAGTCTAATTTTGATAAATTTCTTACTGAAGTCAATCGTAATACTTAATAAGCTTCTATTTATATGTCGATCTGTCTTTACGTCTTCACATTTACATCTATCAAATAACCATTTTCTTCACACTACACGTTGTCCTTTTTTTCGTTTGTCGTACAGCGGTGAAATCGATAAAGAAACAACACTTGGTCGAGGTTCGCTCAATGGCGAATCCGCCAGCAATCGTCAAGCTTGCATTGGAGTCTATCTGCTTCTTGCTAGGCGAAAATGCCAGCGATTGGAAAAGTATTCGCGCGGTCGTCATGAGAGACAATTTTATCACTACAATTGTCTCCAATTTCAGTACCGAGGACATTACGTAAGCATGTTCGATAACTTAAATAGATAGAAAAAATTTGTTTCGATAGAAGTTAGTAAGATCACGAAGGTTTGATTTTTTATGCTATATTGTATTTGTCCAGTTCACCATTCATCTCATTGTTAACAAATGCAAACAAACTAAATCGAACAATGTGATTAACAACTTAATACAAATTAAAAATATGGCTATAAAATTTGTGTCGTTGCATGCATTGATATTTGAAATAATTGTCGCTAACGAAAAGTGTTTTCTAAATTAAAAAATTTATGAAAATTTTTACTTTGATAATTATGTAACACTGTAATATTGTAATAATATTATTTTCTAATATTTTAACAGCGATGAAGTACGTGAAAAGATGAAAAGTCGGTATTTGAGTAATCCTGACTACAACTTTGAAAAAGTTAACCACGCCAGTATGGCTTGTGGTCCTATGGTCAAATGGGCTATAGCTCAGGTAATTATTTTCTCCCCTTTTTTTATCGAGCAATTTCCTATAATTAATCCTCAAATTTATACAGATTGAATACGCTGATATGTTGAAACGCGTTGAACCTTTGAGGGACGAATTGTATTCATTAGAGATGCAAGCTGAGACCAATAAGCAGAAGGGTGAAGAAGTGAAGAACTTGATCGCTCAACTCGAACAAAGCATCGCTTCTTACAAGGAGGAGTATGCTCAACTCATTTCTCAAGCACAAGCTATCAAAGCTGACTTAGAAAGCGTGCAAGCAAAGGTCGATCGATCGATCGCTTTGTTGAAGTCGTTGGTGATCGAACGAGAGAGATGGGAAGCCACTAGCGAGACCTTCAAGAGTCAAATGTCAACCATCATTGGCGACGTACTTCTTTCCTCTGCCTTCTTAGCCTACGCCGGTTACTTCGATCAACATGTAAGTAAAGGAACTTCTATAAGTATTTAATATTTAATGGCCTTGACTTTTACTCATAATTTCTTGCAGTATCGGCAAAATTTGTTCAGCACTTGGTGCCAGCATTTACAACACGCCAATCTTCAATTCCGTCAAGATATCGCAAGGACTGAATATCTATCAAATCCAGACGAGCGACTTAGATGGCAGGCCAACGCACTACCCACAGACGATCTGTGTACCGAAAACGCGATCATGTTGAAGCGTTTCAACAGATACCCGTTGATCATCGATCCATCCGGTCAGGCAACGGAATTCATCATGAATGAATTCAAAGATCGTAAAATTACTAAGACTAGTTTCTTGGATGATTCATTCCGTAAGAACTTGGAGAGTGCGTTGCGATTCGGTAACCCTCTGCTGGTACAAGATGTCGAAAATTACGATCCAATTCTCAATCCGGTTCTGAATCGAGAACTACGAAGAACAGGCGGACGTGTGTTGATCACTTTAGGCGATCAAGATATCGATCTTTCACCGTCATTCGTAATATTCCTATCCACTCGCGACCCAACTGTCGAGTTCCCACCTGATATCTGCTCACGTGTTACTTTTGTTAACTTCACTGTGACGAGGAGCTCGTTGCAGAGCCAGTGTTTGAATCAAGTACTCAAGGCCGAGCGTCCTGACATCGACGAGAAGAGATCCGACTTATTGAAGCTTCAAGGAGAATTCCACTTGCGACTAAGGCAGCTTGAGAAATCGTTACTTCAAGCATTGAATGACGCCAAAGGAAAGATTCTTGATGACGATTCCGTCATCACGACACTAGAGACATTGAAACAAGAGGCTGCTGACATCAGTAAGAAGGTCGAGGAAACCGACAAAGTCATCGCTGAGATTGAAACGGTATCCCAACAATACATGCCGCTATCTCAAGCTTGTTCGAACATGTACTTCACTATGGACAGTCTCAATCAAGTACACTTCCTCTATCAATATTCTCTCAAGATGTTTTTGGACATATTTACATCTGTTCTGTCGCAAAATGCAAAACTATCTGCTATCACGGATTACACCCAACGATTATCCGTTATCACTAGCGACTTGTTCTCAGTCTGTTACGAACGCGTGGCTCGCGGTATGTTGCACACTGATCGACTCACCTTCGCGCTGTTACTCTGTAGAATTCATCTGAAAGGAATAGCTCACGAGTCGACCTATGACAGCGAGTTCACATTCTTCCTACGCGGTAAAGAAGGCGTACTCAACGTTCGCGGACCTCACGTGCCGAATCTGAGCTCGGAACAGCAAGAAGCCATGATGAGGCTCAGTTTGAGATTACCAGCGTTCCGAAAACTAGCTGAAAAGATACAAGAGAACAAAGAATTCAACACGTGGCTGCAATCGCCAACACCAGAGACCTGCGTACCGAAATTGTGGGACGAGGAGAAGCCTCTATCTTCAACTGGCACAGCTATGCACCAATTACTCATCATCCAAGCGTTCAGACCCGATCGGGTGATCGCTGCGGCATCTTTGGTAGTTAACTCAGCATTGGGAGAAACTTTCATGGGCAATGCCGAATCTGAATTGAATTTCGCTTCTGTGGTGGAGAATCAATTGAAGGCGACAGTACCAGCGCTGCTGTGCTCGGTTCCAGGATTCGATGCTTCTAGTCGAGTGGACGATCTTGCCGCTGAACTCGGCAAACAAATCGCTAGCATAGCCATCGGATCGGCCGAAGGATTCAATCAAGCCGATCGTGCTATCAATATGGCTGTGAAAGCTGGAAGATGGGTACTCTTGAAGAACGTACATCTCGCACCGCAATGGCTTGTTCAGCTCGAGAAGAAACTCCACAGTCTTCAACCACACGCGAGCTTCAGACTTTTCCTTACTATGGAAATCAATCCAAAGGTACCGGTGAATCTACTGCGAGCAGGTAGAATATTTGTGTTCGAACCGCCGCCAGGTATAAGAGCTAATCTTCTCAGAACGTTCAGCACGGTGCCAGCTTCGCGAATGATGAAGGCACCGAACGAGAGGGCACGATTGTACTTCTTGCTGGCTTGGTTCCACGCTATCGTTCAAGAGCGTCTACGATACGCTCCGCTTGGCTGGGCCAAACATTACGAATTCAACGAGAGCGACTTGAGAGTCGCCTGCGATACTTTAGACACTTGGATAGAAGCTACGGCCATGGGCAGGACGAATTTGCCACCGGAAAAAGTACCGTGGGATGCATTAGTTACTTTACTGTCTCAATGCATTTACGGTGGTAAAATCGACAACGACTACGATCAACGATTACTCGCCTCATTCCTGCGTAAACTCTTCACGCCTCGTTCGTTCGAGGCCGATTTCGCGCTAGTGGCGAATGTGGACGGTGCTCAAGGCAATCAGAGGCACATCACCATGCCCGACGGTACCAGAAGGGATCATTTCTTGAAGTGGATCGAGTCCCTGTCGGACAGGCAAACGCCGTCCTGGTTAGGATTGCCCAACAACGCGGAAAAAGTCCTACTTACTACTAGAGGGACTGACCTCGTTTCCAAGCTGCTCAAGATGCAGCAGCTCGAGGATGAAGACGAACTTGCGTATTCGAATGAGGAATCGTTGGACACACCGAGAGAAGCCGAGGCCGATGGACGACCATCGTGGATGAGAACGCTCCACAATTCGGCTTCTACATGGCTGCAACTTTTACCGAAGAATTTACCAACTCTGAAGAGAACCGTTGAGAACATAAAGGATCCTTTATATAGATACTTCGAACGGGAAGTTAACAGCGGCGCCAAGTTATTGCAAGATGTGATACACGATCTTGAAGATGTCGTATTGATTTGTCAGGTAGGTGACATCTCTTTAAAAAAAATAATTTTTTTCTGTTGGTAACAAATTTTGATTATATTGGTTCGTTTTTAGGGAGAGAAGAAACAAACCAACTATCATAGAACAATGTTATCAGAGTTGGTGAAAGGTATACTACCAGGTGGATGGAGGCGTTACACTGTACCACGCGGTTGCACTGTCATTCAATGGATCACTGACTTCAGTCACAGGGTTTCTCAGCTACAGGAAGTGTCACGACTTGTGTCTCAAGGAGGAGCCAAGGAGATTAAGGTAGAAATTTTTATTAATAAATATTAGCTCCTAAAATTCATTTTATGAACTGGAAAATAATTATTTTAGAGCTTCCCGGTTTGGCTTGGTGGTCTGTTGAATCCTGAAGCCTACATCACTGCTACACGGCAGTGCATAGCGCAAGCGAACAGCTGGTCGTTGGAAGAGCTGCAACTCGATGTGACAATCGGCGATGGGGACAACATCGCCACAGACGATTGCTCGTTCGCAGTTACTGGATTGAAACTACAAGGCGCTCAGTGCAAGGACAACCAACTTTACCTCACCTCAACGATCATGACCGATTTGCCTGTTACAATGCTCAGATGGATTAGAAATTCCACCGAAGATGCGCGAAAGGATAAGAAGCTCTCATTACCAGTTTATCTAAACAGCACTCGTACCGAACTGCTGTTCACTGTCGACCTTAACATCGCGCCGAATCAGGATCCGCACAGCTTCTACGAGCGTGGTGTCGCCGTACTTACATCGACGGCGCTCAATTAAGAAATTGTTTCATTCATACTTCTTTCAATCTCCTGGGATATTCTACCACTATGACCAAGTTTCGTATTAAATAATAGAGCTTTACGCTTATTTATTACTTATTTCCCCCAAGCGCTGAATTAAATAAGGTCTTTCGAAGAACGGTTAAAATTGTTCGCTCTTATGATCAAAATATTAGGTTTTGTCGATGTAATTGTAAGTTGGTTTAATTTATAAAACTGCTTTTGTAAGTTAATGCGTATAACAGACGGGAGTATCTACAACGTGCACAGGAATATATAGAGATTAAACCGAAGTCTCGGTAACGAGACGTACGTCGAACGTATTTGTAACAATGGATTTTATTCCGTTGAAAAGGTTGTAATATAATATATTTTATTTAATTTTGTATGTTTGGAATTAAAGAGAAGAATGAAAGGAATGAAGTGCCGCTTCTCGTAACAAAGTTACATTGTGTTTCAAAGAAAATGATGTAAAGTACTGAAGTACTATAGTGTTTATATATACAAATATATCTGGCAACTAATAAAGAATATATGTATAAGTATTAACTGCATTGACGTTGTTATTATTTAACCAGTCATGGATAATAGAAACACATTTTTTTTATAAAAGAACATAAAAACTTTATTATGGTCCGTAATATCAGGTATTGCGGTTACATTAAAATTACGAAAAAGCCGTTAAAATATTTACGATACCGCATAACCGCATTGTTTTTTTTTCTGACAATTCATAATTTTTTTAATACACGGACATTTTTATGTGTCATTTTGTTCAACGACGAAAATAGCCATCGTCGAAGAAACTAAAAATATTAATTTATGTACGTTTCGTCATTTGCTATTAACAATTAAAAATAGATCTATTTTCATGTATATTATACAGGATTTAACACACTGTGGACGGACTATGCACTTGTAAAACCAGGACATCCGATTTACTAAGATCCGATGTTCGATTGGTCAATTGCTGTTGGTCCGAATCCATTAAAAATTAAAATTCAAACTATGGAGATAAAATTACAATTATTTACACCGCAGTCACGCAACAAGTACAGTTATACAAAACAGAACTGATTACTAAATCGCCGATGGTACACAAACACTGGACCGTGAACGCATTACGACTGAAATGTGAACACATTAGCAGAATTTTCAAATTTTATCAATTTCTTTCGCTAAGAACAACCGATATAAATTATGCAAAAAATTACATTTCTATCAACAACGATTGATAGATTATAGTTTTGATTACGAATAAAAAAATTGAATGAGCATAATTATGATTCGTTTTAGACATTATATCATAAATTACAACTCTACAGAGAACATCTTTTGTGTTTATATCGAAATAAATAATGTAAGAGAAAGTTCAGGGGGGATCACACGAGGAATCGCATAATTTGTGGACTTAGCTATAAGAACCAGAACGCGTAGAGTATATGAGCGCGATGATTTCCACGTATTTTCAAGACACTAGTTTATCCCGAAAACGAGAATAACAAAAAACGACTAAGGCTTCGTTGGCGAGCCAAGCCTTAAATAACTATTAAAAACGTTAAAAGAAGAGAGTAGTGGATAAGAAGAAAATCATATCTCGATAATAATAATATTAATAGTAATAATAATTGATTAATGATAATAGTCCAGTCTATATCACAGAAACGGATTCCTCCATTTCGCGCGCAGTCTTTTTGTCGTCGTTGACGTCAGCGTTGGCGTGTTCGTCGTTGGTGACTAGAGCAACGTCGTCCTTGCGTAGGACGAGTAACGATTCCTGGCCGATCGGCGCGGCCGCCTCGACAAGATTCTCGATAGACGCACCGGCGCTCGCGCTCCCCGTGTCGTCGTGGCCCAGGCTCCGTCTGATCGTCGCCTGGGTGCGAGCCGTGCCTCGTCTTATACTGCTACGTAGAAGATTCGCCACATCAGCGGCCGTGAGATTCGAGCCGCTCGCGCTCGCGCTTATCGCGATTCGGTGAGCTCGATCCAGAGTTGTCGATTGCGCGCGCTCGAGATTCCTGCTGTCGTGAGCGCTAGTTCTTGGATTCCTGTCCATTGTACTGGCCCTGAAATCGTTATCGAGCCATCAGATTACATTTGATAAAGTCGGTTATTCGACATAATCCATTTCACGCAATACTTTCATCGTTATCAAAATACAACCTCGAAAACGAAGGTAAAATAGAAAATCCGGTAAACAAAGTTATCTCGAATTAACTCCACGTCTATCCACCCTCTGAGTTTCGAGTGCTCGACGTGATATCGAAGCAGCGAGAGTCTATTGACCCTCGCGTGCGGGAGTAACGCGGAAAAACGGGGTCGATGCACCGGGCAAATTGCACTCTCGTTCATTTCTCTTTTTTTTCGTCGAAAATAGTTACCTGCGCGTCTCCGTAACGTCTCGCGTGTTCGTCACGTCCGGCCGGGGCTCGGTGACATGGATCGCGATGTCGCGCACGCACACGCCCTGGTTCATCTCGACTAGAACGGTCGCGTAATCCGGCGGCGGTGGCTGGAGCGCTGGACGCTGACGAGGCGCGCTGCTCTCGCCGAGTACATTCGCGATTCGTCTCACGCTACGTCGGAAGCTCTGGCGAAGCATCTTCGCAATACGCGCGCCGGTGGCCGTCGTGTAGCTCGGAGGTGGTGTGTACTTCGGCGGTGGATCCTCGAAAGGCACGTCGTTGTTGCCGCTCGGTAGAATTCCATTGCCGTGAATACTCGTACCGGTCTCATCGCGTATCTGCATCTGACCGTCACGCGGATTTTCCGGCTCCAACGACGGACGATAAAGCAGCTGTATTCTCTGTTGAAAAATTCATCTCGTTATTTTCTAGTCTCATTCACGATAACAGAACTACGAAGCGGATGATTTACTTCCCGAATGTTCGTTACGCACGAATGAAGTGGTTTACTTTATAGTTAGCTGTTTGTTTTATGGATAATGGTTTAGTGCCAATATATCTATGTATATTCTACTCAATGTCAACATGCAGTGCAAACGAAATTAGACTGTTAGTAATTGATTATTGAAAACTTACGCCATTGCATTGCTCGCAGTGACTTACGCTAACCTCCACCTGATCGCTCTAATACAAGCATAACAAAGATACGTGTTAATACAACGGAAAGGGGATTTTCGTTGTTTTCTTAGCAAAGTAAAATATTTATACAAATTTTTTCGTAATACCGGGAATGAGTCAGTAGGTTAGATAAGAGGGGAGGGACAAAAAAGTTACAACTACCGAAGACGATAAAACCTCACGCAACGCTTACATCGAATATATCTGGTGGTCCGTTGTTTAAATAACGGCAGGTCTGTATGATAGCGACCCCCGGTATTATCAATATCGGTATCAGTTGAATCGACGCGCCAAGTTGTCGGGCCCAGATCGACCAATAGTCGCGATTAGTCCGACGATACGAGTACAACTCGCGGAATCCACTACTCTTGAATATCGTTATACTGAGTACCTACGAGAATGCAAAATTTCATTAGAAAAGTTCGGAAAATCGATGTTTATAGAAATACGTACCATTAGCATGATAGGCAGGATAACGTTCCACGTGAAAGATAGCAACGGGCCGGCCCAGTGCCTGAGACAGCGGCCGGTGGGCGGGAAAAGTTCAGCCACCACGGCCTCGCCGGTGTGGGGTCGACCACGAACCGCAAAAACAGCCCCGACTTGAACGAGGTAGAGCACTATTATCCACCAGGCACCGCCGACGGTGTAGTCCAAGTAGTACACGACGTAAATACCCAACTGAAAAATAAACGCGATTCCTGTTATCACTCTGTAATCGTTTTTCAATTCGCGGATATACAATTACCTAAAATTTACACTATATTACAATTACATCTAAACGCTAATCTATAGACTAAACTAGGTTGTCAAGGAGATGGTCGAGCTGCTCATTTGGACGTCTTTGATTTGTATGTCGAGGAACATGACATTGTTTTTCGTAAAACCAGGGTAACGAGTCAACGTTGTGTGAGGAATGAACATGTAAACGCCAGAGTCCTTTTCGGGTTTGATCGATCCGTTTTTTTCGTGCTTCACGGTTTTCACTAATTTCCTGACGTCGTTGGCTGGGTTTTCCTGATCCCGGAGGACGACACACGCGCGAAGTACGCAAGGCCAATCGAGCAACGAGTCCCATTTGCCGTCTACGACTCTCAAGCAACCGATCATGTGACGTTCCTTCCACTGGCCCATTCCGTTCATGAACAACTCCATACGTAGCGTGTAACCGTATTCCCGGTCGTGAAATATAGGACTATAAATTGCGCAACCGTGCTCCTTGGCACTCGTCATTTTCTCCTTGTAACGATCTATCCGCCATATCAATCTACCGTTCGCGGAGCAGTGGCTGCAATTTTCGCAATCTAATTTTGGATACAACTCGTCTGGAATGGAAACGGAATCTCTCTTCTCTAATTCGCCGATCAATTTTAAGCTCTCGTTAAGTTTTTCATTGATCTCTTTCAGTTCACTTTTCTGAGACTCGATCATCTCGCTGTTTCGACGAACGTTCTCGGAAAGCGAATCGATTTTCGCAGATAAATTTTCTTGCGCGAGTGACAACTCTTTGGTGTTCTTACATCTCATTTCGAGTTCCAGTTTCAGGTCGTGAATCCTCTCTAATTGTTCTTGCCAGACGTTGCTAACAAGAATGCTCTCCTTAGCCAAGAAAGTCTTCAAATCCTTTAATTCGTTCGCCCAGTCGTCAAATACGCGATGCTGTTTATTTTGCTCGACTATCAACTCAGACTCGAGTAACTTTAATTGCTCGGCTATCTGATGAAAATTTACACTCGTTCTTTGCTCCATGTTATCGCATGTCACTTCAAGCCCGGCTATTCTCTCCTCCAGTGACGCGGTTGCGTGTCTACTATTCTCGATCGCTTCTGCTATGTTGATCCTGAGATTTTCTACCAGCTCGTGTCTCGCTCGTACATGACTCGCATTCGTCGCTACCGTGTCTTCCAAACGCTTGCGTTCCCTCTCCTCCCTATCAACCGCTGCACGCAACAGCGTCAATATCGACAATATTTTCTCCTTCCACGACTCATCCAAGTCTTCCTTACGGTGTACTGCAAATAAAACATCGAACGTCGAAGATCTAGTTTTTCATTAATTCTATAGGTCTGCGAAATTAATTTTCTAATATACACATGTCAAACAGGAAAATATTCAATTTTTTTTTATCGCAGACCTACATTCTCAAACTGTCATTTCGGTTAAAAAATATATCAGAAATCGATAAGTCAATTTTAACGAATGAAATACTTTTACTAGTGACAATCTGAGATCGATTTTATTTAATGACCAACTTGATCTTTCGACGTGGCTGCTCCGCCTGATTATCTTCATCGAACAGGTACTCCGGTGGTTCTCCATGTTACGTCTAGGCACGTAAGCACTGCACTTGTTCGGACACTCTTCCAATACGGCGCCACAGTGCTTCACGTGTTCGGGCAGAAACCTCTCCTCTAGAAAATCGTTGCAAAAGTAGCATGGCACGCTACGCCGTACCACTGCGTGCGCGTTGCTGTTCATCTCGACGCTATTCACGGATATACTGGCACCGTTCGCTTTTCGTCGTACGTTCGTTACCTCTAGCTGATAAGAATTATCTGTGTAAATGGGAAAGATTGCGCGATCGCGAACGATAACGAGACTCCGGTGTTTTTATAAGTACTCCCCAATAGCAGGTTGGAATTCACCGGCTCTTTCCTCGAGCTCTCGTTCTTCTTGGTTTTATTTATAGAAGCATTACGTTATGCACCTATACGTAACTTCTATCCGGACAGCCATAATGCTATATTACTCAGACTTGTTATCAGTATTCTAATTCGCGAAACACTTAGATACGCGCCGTCCAATCGAGACGCGCACGAGGTTTCGGTCGTGATCGAACCGAGTTCGACGAGCCGTGGAACTCACCTCCGTTGCCATCGGCAGTCCGAGTATGTAAGCGCAGGCGCAGCTGAAGAACGTGATCGTGGTCTCCCAGAGTTTCATCATTTTCGTGTTGATGGCCATGATGCCCGTTATCACGCAATGCCATATCGCCAGCTACGAAAGCACACATAGAGTCAGTCGTTTATAGAAACGAGTGGTGAAATTATCGATTAACTCGTTTTCGATTCGTCGACAAACCTGTTGAGCGATGCCGAATAGGATGAGGTTAAAATAGAATAGCACAGCCCAGAATGGCGAGACCTGCTCGGTGCCGAGTAGCGCGAGAGTGGCCGGTACCAACTCGGTGGCCAACCGCAGAACTTGATAACCGGAATCCACGCTGGTGTCCACGCCGGGTCGCGTAACCCGTTGACCCAGCAGGAACGACGCGTGAGACATGAATCTCTCCGGTGTGCTGGTGTAACCCGCTGGTGCCGGCTGGTTCGACAGTCTCATGAACGTGTAACCGGATATCCTCTCTACGAAAAAAAAAAGATAATCAGCAGACGAACGCGATAAACGCTATTTTCATATTTCTCGTCGGTTTATTTACCGAATGAGCTAGTGGTATAAATGTATCCCTGATGCTTGAGAATTTGCACACACGTGTTTGCCAGGAACGCGGCCAGCAGGAGCACAACCAACGTCAATACCACGACGAGGCTGGTGTCGCGTTGCAGTAGATGCTTGTGTTTGTTGTGTGCCGCTATCTATGGTGTTGCGAAGATTCGATGTGGTTCGTGAATTATGAAATCGGAGCGATAAAGTATTCTTGAATGGTAATTCGACACTCACCTGCATAGCGGCGGCACCGAGCATACCCCAGGTGAGGAAGACCTCGGACGACGCGGCCACCCACGACTTGCCGTTTATGAAAAATTCGGCCCATACGGTAGCCGGGAACAGCTGGTGGATCGAGCCGGGCGGCGTCAAACCCAGCAATTTTGTGCACAGCACCAGCGTACCGAAGACAGGTACCAATGTGAAGACGTAGACCACTTTTCCGTACGATCTCAGTCCTGACAAAAAATTTCAATTACAAAATTTCTCATTTTGTTTACAAGGAAATTTTTGTTTGCAATATGTAATTTCTGAGTCGACTCGTTTACATAATACGATATCGTAGACTTTTTTCACCTTTGCTTAACGAGACAAAGACGATCATCCATACGACGGCGAGATTAAATGCAACTTGAAACTTCAGTGTCACAGCACCGGATTCCGGTTCGTTTAAGTGATGCCTCTGCAACACTGCACCACTGAAGTAGTCCGGCACCGTCTCGTACAATTTATAGATCACACCATCGGCGCTGCTGTTCGAGGCAGGCCTCACGTCGTCCCTGTAGAGCAGGAAGGGCTCTGCCCATCTGTACCTGTCCTGTTTCGTAATAAACGAGTCTCTGAAAATTAACGAATATTACATTAATATTAAATATATGCTACTCAAAAAAATTGAAGGTACACGTCATTTTTAAGCAACTGTATCTTAACTAAAAGTTATTCAATCGAATCGAACAGCTGATCGTTTAAAGGGGAAGATTCAAGTTCTCAAACATACACTTGATCTATTGGAGTTAATAATTTTTAGCTGAGTGACAGTTGTTTAAGAATGAAAATTGTCCTTTTAATTTTTTAAAGAGTGTTTCATAAAATTTTCCATCCTCACCTGAAATAAACGAACATCCAAGAGATGCCGATTATGCTATAAACACCGATAAATGCGTGCGCTACCAGCAGGGCTATACCGACCCCCTGAAACAGCGGCGATATCTTCCACATGTCGACGGAACCGGCCGTCAATCTCTGACCGAGGCATACTTGAAGCGTGAATAGCGGTATGCCCAACACCAAGGACAAAACCAGGAACTGTACAATGAAATTCGCTGCAAGGAGAAATATCAATATTAACGATTTAATTTACATTATCGAGTGGGCGTTCAAGACCGAATGCCAGTTTTGGAGAATTTAAAAGACTCCCACTCAATTTTACGTAGAATAAAATATTTTTGAAAAAAATAAAATTTGAAGAGAGTCAAAGTTTTTTTTCTATATTATTTGAATCCAAAAATTCGAATTACCTCCAAATTGCACACTGAGAATTGCAAAACGGCTGATGTTGAATAGTCCGAGGGTACAACCGAGACACGCGAGCGCCGGGCTGAGGGCGTGAGGCCACCTGCCAAGCGGATTCTCGTCCTCGTCGTCATCTTCACCCCTGTCCTCGTTTCGATCGGCGTCTCTCGGCCTCACACACGGTCTATACAAGAAAAACGAATTATCGAATTAGTTGACATACTATGTTTATTAGTTGATTTAATATACATATTACTCAAAAAAGTTTAAGGGATAGTTATTTTCAAATAATTTTAATTGAGCTGAATATAATCACATTCAATCAATCAAGTGGTCATTTTAAAACTCGAGTTGCATGAATATGACGACAAGTGTCCCCGTAATTGTTTCGAGAAGTATGAAATAAAAAATAATCGAGAGGACAAGGGGCCCATAAATGAGGGAGGTACGCAAACGACGATGTTCTCGACGACGAGTCGAGTTTTACCGTTAGAGGCCCCGCGAGAAAGGCGGAATATACGCGCACTTCCATACCGAACGCCTCTATCGCCGCGTGAATTGGATCAAGACGTCGAAACGATAAAGTAATCATTTTACAGTTAAACGAGTTTTCGCAGGGAAAACTGGGCCAGTTAGACGTCCATTATGCATCGAGCGTACCCGAAGATTGACTCGGATATACATATCTGTAAAGAAACAGACCTGTTCATGGTTCCTGTTCCTCTAAGGTGTGATGTATTTCATATTCGGTAGCATCGTTACAAGTGTTATGTAAACACGAGCAAGAGACGATAACGGAGTAATAGGTGACAATTGATTAGAGTAATCATCATCTATGACTCAAGTGTGAAACAGAGTAAAATTTGCTTTAAATGCAATGAATATTGTATTGAATAAATTTATTCAATAAAAAACCCTTTCACATAGGAACACGTAGCTCGCTAACCACACAACTGAATTAACTCTTATACATCCAAAAAAGCAATAAAAACTGAATAGAGGAAAATCGAGATCGGTTCGAGATCTCTCGATTTCAGCCCCTCGAGAGTGGATCGATGACGTAAGAAGAGGGAAAAGTTTAAGGTCCCCCTTGAGGTCGTCGTTATTGACCCACACGACCGAAATACAAACCGCGAGCGAAAGAAAGAGCGGCGCGCGCTCATTCCCGTATCGATTAATCGATAAGAACTCCCCTCGGAGTCCGGACACTCTTGACCAGCGCGAGTAGAGCCGAGTGGGGAGGACGATATTCTATACCCGAGCTCGGTACCGGCGGATCGCGATTAGCGGCACGCGATGTCCACTCCGCGAAACTCGACTCGTTCACGCGCCAACTTCTCCACACAATTTTCATAAATCCTCCTCTCGCCAATTTTTTCTCGGACTCGCCCGGTCGGATCGAGTTTGCGCTCGAGCCTTCGATACTATCGAGGCGGAGCGATAACGCGGCTATCGTACGACCAACTCGAGCGTTTCTTTCTCTCGCAAGGCGAGATCGATTAATCACCGCGAGCCGTGTTAGCGCAGAGTCGCGAAACGAGATCGGTCTAACTCAAGGTCGTCGCCACATTAGGATCGCAAAGATGCCTAACGAAGGCAAATCGCTGTTCCAAAATAGAATCGGTAACGGAAAATTTCTGTTGAAAATTTTGAACCAATTAAATATGCCAATAGAATATTTTGATAGTTCGATGAAATCGTTCACTCGATCGATATCCTCTTGGCCGTACTATTTAATTGGTTCAACATTTTCTTCTCTGTTGTAGAAATTGTTATTCTATTAAAAAAGAAAAGGACCCAAAGAAGTACTTTCTCGATAAGCCGTACCTCAAATTTCACTCTCGCTTTTGTCGATTAAATACACACCTTATCTCAATTTCGATACAATTTTTTTTTATCTGGGTGCAGCTCGAGAACAGGATTTCACACCCAGAGAGGCATACCGGTCCCGAGCTCTCTTATCGGAAATGAGCGTCGAAACTATCCCGCGGATGAGAATTTCAAGACGAAACGAAAGAGTCAACGTTCGGAACGCGTTGACGATCTCTTCGAAGGGGGAGCGGAAGTGGAGTCGCGGCCTCCTGCATCCGGACAATGAATTCTCTCTCTCTCTCTCTCTCTCTCTCTTTCCCTGTCAGCCGCACCTACGCTACTCCTTCGGCATTACCGCGTTCAACGAGCCGGAGACGATTCGCCGAAACCGGCGCACCGAAGAAAAATCGTTCGCGGAATTTCGCTATTCCGAGATGAGAATTCCAGCGAGCCCATTCTACTCCGCTTTATTCCGTTCGCGATCGATGAGCGCGCGTTGCCCATATGCCGTCGCGAAATCGGATCGTGGGAATAAACGCGAGATTCGATATACCGCCTATAAACTAGCGACGAGAGTTTTTAATCGGCTGTATCGAGTTCCCCAAGAGACGTAAGAGTTTGAGCTCCTCGAGAATATTTAACGCAGTGATTGGCTGAACCATTTTTTCGTACTAGAGAACCGATTTCGATCGTCAATGGAGAGGAACGCGATCCCGAAGTGGCGAATCGATTCGCCGAAGGTTCCTTCCGTTGTTTACGTTGTCCTCCCCTACACGCACCCTTAGCACACTTCGTCATTCGCGTCCGTGAATTATTTATAAAAAAGCACGTGTACGAGTGTACGCGAGTGAGTAGAAAAAGAAAATAAGGACAAAAAAAAACGCGAGGACGAAGGTGCGCACTCGTTTTTTGATATTTATATAGCTCCTCTCGAGGATATCGGTACTATATATAGCGTATGAAGAAAAAAAGAGGGATTTAAATCGTTACGTAAAGGTCCCCGAGAGCCGATAGAAGATCGGCTATCCTTCGCGGAGGCCAGCTCGCCGTGGGATACGACGACCTTGATCCGCATTCCTCCTCCCCTCCTCCACCCGAGCAGCCATACGTCACCATTTTTATTAATCCAACCGGAATTCGCGCGATCCGGCAGCGAGGGAATTTCGTTTTCGATCCGTTTTTACATTTCATTTTTATTCACGAGCGTTCGATAATCGATAGCGAGCGCGCGAATTAGCATAAAATAAAGCACGATCGAAGTCTCGATCCAGGGACTCGTTCCTAATTCTCGAAAACTTATTAGAACCGTGAGCGGAACGTAACTCGGTCAACTCGTGGGGATTCCGAACGGGTTTTTCGCCTTTGGTATTCCGGGCGAGCGGCGTTCTCCTCTCTAGCTTCCTGCCCAAATAACGGGCTCCTCTTCCAGCCCGTTTTTTTAGAAAAATTTCAAGACTGATAAGCCGGGAAACCCACGTGGAGGCCGGCTCGATTTTCCAAAGAACTTATAATTTTTGTTCGAAATATTTCAATTTTAAAGTCGATTGTCGATCATTTTTCGCGTGTAAGTTTAAACAACTGTCTACAAATTTCGATTAAGCTTCTCGTGCACTCGCTACCTTATACGCTGCCTGCGCTGGCTGCAGTAGAAGTACTGACGGCAGATGCTCCCGTCGTGGTTCATCCTCGACTCCTGTCACGCGTTAACAGCGTCAACGACCCGCGCGCGTGCAATGCGCGACGATCTTCTGCCGTTTCGCATCGACGACGTTTTCCCGCCTCCTCTCTCGCGAGAACTTCCCGACTTCCGAGACTCACCGGCGCGAGATTCTTCAATGAACAACAGCCACTCCGGTCTCTTTATATTCGCCGCGAGATCTCGCGTAAATATTTACACTCGACTTTTTTTTCGATCTTCGCACTTGTTTTTCAGCTCCGGAATTTCGACCAAGTTTTTCGAATATACGCGTGTCCGGTGTGGACGACGGTTACGACGCGAACGCGTGCTAGCGCGCGAGTACCTGGATCACGTCTGACGGGCGTAAGTCGCGACACCGTTGTCGCCTATCCCCGTACGCTCTCCTCTCCTCTTCGCTCTGAACGAGCCGACACGACGATATATAACTGTATAGTCCGTCGTGCGTCACGTGACGACCTACCGACCGCGCGCACGTGCAACTCGATTTTCACGAAAACCTCCGTCGGGATTTTCCGATTGGGGAGATCGGTCCTCTGTCGTAATCTCGAATTACACTACTCAAAACAATCGTTTTTGGACGGTTATAATTCGAATAAACGATCGAATCGAGCGAGTGATTTTAGAGAGGAAGGTCCGAACTCTAAAATGCTGTTTTTCTTTACGTTTTTTAAGAGTTAATAGTGAAAATATTGACGTACGTGGACTCTCACAACAATCGATGACTAACAGTACATAAAACTTCGTAATTTTGTTTACCGTAATGAAAATTGTTCCCAAGTTTCACGACTAGATCATTTAATTGATAATTTAACGATCGAGTGTCCACAGTTTTTCCACAACTCTCGACATCGATCGGCTTTTCCATTTCTATTTCTCCTGCGCCTTCCACGAGTTCGATCATTTTTCTCCCATCTCGCGCTATAACGTGCACCGTTCTCGTCCGGATCGGAACTGGCGATTCTCACGCTTTCGCTGCCCACTAGGAGCCTCTCGATCCATCCGCTCGCGATTTATCGCGGTACACGCGAACCTCGATACGTTACAGAAGGCAAATCGTTCCGTCGCCGCTTCGTTATCGCGAAACTCGACTCCTTATAATTCATTCAGTGTGTTTTTCTCTCCTCGCGTAACTCGATATCGAACGCACGCTGCCTCGTGGCGCCGGTGTCGCTTATTGTCGCTCGAGATCGAACGAAATCGGTATCTGGGTCGTTCGGGTCGAGTTTTCGCGAACGCCGATGACACTCGACACTCCCAGTCTCGCATTTCAGCCTCGCTTTTGTGAGATTCCATTGATAATTTTTCAATCGTAATACGTCTTCCGGTGACGTCTTCTACGTTAGTTCCGCCATTTTTGAATTTTTAAAAAACAACGATTGTGCTGATTCGTGGTGTAACGTGCCGTACAATTTTTTTACTTATCTGAGTTATTCATCAAAGAAGTAAATTTTTGAAAAAGACGCAATTTAAACATTTTTTGAATAAACCCAACGGCACAATTTTTCTTTTTAAAAATACGAAAATGGCGGGGTTAACGCAGAAAACGCCTTCCGGTATCAATCATCGGCCAGATGCGGTAAAACCTCTTCCTCGTATTCGATAATCTTTCGCAGAGAGTACAAACGAAGGAAGAAACTTCCATTTGTAAGACATAAAATCAACGATAAGAAATAATTGCACCACGATTAATCCTAATTGCGGAATGACTTTTTCTAACGAAGGTAAATTTTTCGAAGTCTACGGAAAGTAAAAATTCGTTGAAATTTATTTGAAAATACATAAATATTTTGTTCGATATTCGAATGTAGGCAAGTAAATGAGGTAAAATAGAAAAAAATAGAAGCGATAGAACGAAGCGGTTTCACAAAGCGCCCCCCGTTACGCTGACAACGTTATCGCGTTTCGAACCTCGCCGACTCACCGGTTGTACGGTCTACGACATTTCGTATTTTTTCCCAGTTCGCATGGGGATCGCGTTTCGCAATTGTCCGGCGTGCGGAAATACGCGTTCTCGAGCAAAACCGAGACAGAATTCGCGCACGAGACGCGGAAAAACGGGCCGAGAGTTGTACACAGTTTCATGGGATTATCGCTAGCGAGCACCGTAACGGCCGAAAGTGGCACACCGTTGGCGAACTGTATTGCGCGGAACCGCTCGACGCGCCCGCATAATACGCTTTTATCGCGTACGGTTAAGTTCGAC
>NCVS01001006.1:158803-195778 GCA_003055095.1 Goniozus legneri | reverse complement strand
ATTGTACTCCACGCGTAAAATTCCCGCGAATAATGTCAGAGGTCCTCGCGTAATTCCGAAATCGGAAAATTCGAGGATCGTCGTGGAAAAATTGAATTTACGGTGAGGAGAATTGAATTTGAAGGATCGAGGCTATCTGCGATCTGATTTTAGACCCGCGATCACGTGGGCCGGTGTCACGGCCCTGGGGAGATAGCGATCTTATTAGCAGCCCGGTCTGAGGGAGTGCAGCTAACCGCGCCCAGAATAGATAAGGCCTCTCTCTCTCGTTCTCTCGCGGACCTCAAATGAAATTACACACTCGGCGGTAACGTAGGCGGCGTTACTCATCCCTCCCCCCATTTTTTACCCGGCCATTACGACAGATCGGAAACAAAATCCTTCGACATCCGCGATATTTTCACAATCGGATTCCAGTGACACCTGGACTTGACGATGATTCACATTTTGTGAGCGCATTTATCGTATTGAACACCTGAAACAGTTCCCCCGGATGATTCACGCGCACCGTGCGGGCGACTGATAAAGAATTTCGCTCCTCGAGCCGGGACAAGAATGTTTTTCAACCGAGAGAGAAAATGCAAATAAGAAAATTAGCAAACGACGGAACACGCTCGGGTAAAAATCGACGAGAGGGGAAAGTGCGCGACGAGACACGCGATCCGCAACCGGTTGCGTTCCCGACCGGGAGATTTATTTCTTCGATCGACGTTCCTCGTTCTTTTTCTCTCCGCCCTGCGCAATGATTAGACCACCTCGGTCGTGAAAACCGCGACCCGGCGAGAAATATCGTTTTCCCGTTTCGGCGTAGAAACAGAATTGTTTATCCGAGCGTGAAGGTGAGCAAAAACGAGGAAAATCGTTTTACGATATGATTTATCTGTATATCGTTCATCGTCGCAGAATGTGAATAATGTTAGCCCTCCACTTTTGAAAATTTTGAAAAAAAACACTCATAAAAAAGAAATTAAAAATGTTAAAAAACACATATTTATTTTTAAATGACCTGGCCGGTGGTTCACTGAATCGCCCTCGTTACTTAGAGCTCAGTAAACTATAACTGATTAGAGGAAATAAGATTTTGAAAAACTTTCTCGCAAATATCCGCAGGTCCCGGGTACTATACGTATGAACTGGTCATCGTTATTAGAATTTTTCAAAATTCTCAAGAAGAAGAAAGAAGGAGAGGGTTATTTAAATAGTGATTTTAAATAGCATTTTTAAAATTCTTAGAATTTTAAAAAATTTTTCCAACTTTTTTAATTTTTTAAAATTTTTTAAAAAATTTTTTCAGATACCGTGCAATATAGAACACAGAGTTCAATTCGGAATCATTTTTAAATATTCCATTTTTCATAAGTGGGGACTATCATTACACATATCGCAGGTGTCGCGATGATACGCGCGAAACAGCGCGCCATACGCGATTCGCTCGACGCGCATCTGTCTCGCGAATCGAGACAGCTGAGAGACACCTCCTCGCTGGACGCGACCGTTACGAGCCGCGAGCGATCTCGCGAAACAGTACATATTTCAAAAGAAGAGACGAGAAAAAAATTTTCGCGGTTTGTTTACGTCGAGAGAGGCACAGTGGCAACCGAGCGGGGATTCCAGCTGCGAAATAATCAATAAACGTCACTTTGCGCTAGTCCCCGGTAACCGTGTCGGTGAGCGTGTACGTGTATCTGAAAAACACAATCGCAGAGACCGGTCGATCAGTCCGCACGACCCGACACGTGTGCGATTCTCGTTCTCCAAAAGAGAAAAAACAACGAAGCCGACTTCCGACTTCCTGCTCTGTTTTCCCCCGAGAAAATTATTATCGCTCGATTTTCTAAAAACTCGGGGGGGAAAAAAATGAAATGGAGTCGTTCGAAATTGAGAGTGATCTACAACACACGGAGCGATACCACGCGACTACCGTAATTACAGCACTTTCTTCGGGCGTGCGAATAGCTGCCTCCGAGTGGGAATATCGGCGAGTGGAGTGGGAAGGAGAGGAAGGCTCATTGTCCCACATAATAAAGCGAGCGAGCTATCGAGAATGACCAGGCTCGATGCGTGTAGTAAGCGTATGTAACGTAACCGTGCGAGGACGATGTTTACCGTTAACGTCGATGTATACACGACGAGTCGACCAGTACGGCCGACCCGGAACCACGGATTCGTCGTTTTGGCGACGACACCAAAAATAAAAATTTGTGGAACTCGCGAGTGAATTCGACAATTTTTATTTTGGAAAGAGTTACGTCACTTCTATTCAAGGGGTCGTTCCGTCAAGATGCAGATGAGAAAATGTTACCGTAAGATTCGATGAGATAACGACACCCGGTGAACAATTAAGACTTGATTTTGGAAAGGTCAAGTGATATTTTCTCACGACGCGGAAGCACGCAACGACCGAGGGGCGTTAGAATATTAGATCGTTTCGAGACACACGGGATTGGGTAATTCATCCCGTTCGGTTCACTGACTCCAACGAAAAAGAGATTCGCCAACTTGCGGAAGGAAAATCGCCATCGATTTTCTCACGTCGGAGAAAAACGGAGTGAGATCGCTGGAGTTTTAACAATTGCGTTGCTACATTCGTAATCGAGAAATTCATAAGAGCGGTTTCCAGATCCATAACGCACGAGAAATTTTCTCTTTCTTGTCGTGAACGCTCGTCGCCGTCTCGCGTCGAAATACAATTGAAATTTATTCTACGGGTCGATACAATGCGGTATCCTTTTTGATTCTCAATAACGATAAACGCGACCGCACGAAACGGTGAATGTTAATTTCCGACCCCTACGCAGAGTTTGGATCGTTTCGGACATCTCCTCGTTCGTGGAAGAGAACAAAGGATCACAAAATGTACGCATAATAATAAACATGAAATGCTTCCCGTGAATGGACTAAGTCGGTTGAAAAAAAAAGAAAGATGAAGCTCATTTTCCCAACGGCTTTCCATTCTTATCTGGCTTTCGCGAATGAGCGCGTAGGCGGAACCAAAAATTACGAGAACGGCAACGGCGTGACCGGGAACGCGAGTTAGACACCGTTAAAAATTCGCAACACTTCGTTACGAAAACGAAACTTATTTTTTCTTTCGTGTAATTTTAAGCCAGTCGAAAAACAATTTCTTTACAGATCCGGCTTGTATGAACATCGATCCTAAACGGAAACGCCCCTAATGCGAGCTCTTAACGTAAACACAGATGTAAACACGCACGTAAAATTGTCATATCGCCGTGTCGAGAAAATTCGATTTGCCATTTAACTCCAAATTCGAATTTCCCAGTACGCAAAACGTGTAAGATTTTTAACGAATTCAAGGCAAGAGACCCAGGAGGTTCACTGACCTTCTGTAGGCGTTTCGCTGTGGGCTGTTGGCGGTGGTGGAGGACGGCGTGCTGGTGGATCCATCCGCGGTGGATCCCGAGCGAGACGTCGTGGTGGTGCCGGAAGTCGTATCGCTGACTGTAGTCGTAGAAACGAGGCTGCTCTGCCGGGACGCCGATTCGCGATTGGCCCTCGCGCATCTGCCCCTCGACACGTTGCCACCGTTCCCGGTTCCACGTGGATGACTACCACCGCTGTTGTTGTTGTTGTTGTTGTTCAATCCCGAATTCCTGGCGGGTGCACTCGACGGTCTGACATTCCCAGAAGTTCCGGAGCTCCCGTTCGTTTGAGCAGCCAAAATATCCGGCGCTATCAGTGCGATGTCCGGCAGAGAATCCGGACCGGAAATGACAACCGAGGATGGCTCGTCGAGGGTGTCAGGCAAGCGAAGATGACGTAGACGTCTCATGGACGCTCTCACCCAAGAACTCGCGAGTGATCTCGCGTCCTGATAACGAACACGCTGATGATGATCCTCGTGATTCGACGCCGTAGCCGCCGACGACGGCGACTTCGCCGTCGCGCCGACGGACATCGCGACACTGCCGGCGTTACACGACTCGCGCTGGTCACTGCTCGTGCAGACTGCCGAGTCCTCGCGCAGTCGCGCGCTCACGGTGGGGGCGCCCACCATCGTTGCTGTTGCCCTCTCGCCGCTTGAGTTTCTCCCACTACCGGTCGCCTCGGCGGACGAACAAGACGAGGGTTCGACTTCCTCCAACCAGGACCAGTCCACGTCCGAACCGGACTCGTCCTCGCTCTCCGACCTGAAACGAATACCATCTTTAGTCTATCGGAAAATTCTCCTCGACACCATAAAACGCGCTGGAAATTATTTTATTCGAAACGTCAAATAAGGCCAATCGTTTTGTTAATTCGCATCACGGCTTTTGTATCATTTATAATTGAAATTTGCATTCGCGGTGCTCGTTCGCCATGCTTCTTGATTCTTGAATTGTTATTGTTATTAGCCGAGTTATCTAGCTTATTTATCGAGGATCGTGCGTCGATTAAACGGTGCGCGGCGAAAGAGCGGAGAAAGAGTGGAAGGTGGATGAAGAAGAGAACGAAGGGGGTAAAGGGGGGGCGGACCCCCTTTGTTCGCCGGTTGCGAAGCGTGCCGACGCGGCACGCGCGGACGGGAAAAGGGGGTCTCTACGGCGCACCGAGGCACTTCCTAGTTATCGACATCCGGTCCGCGCTCAACGTAGCCGTCTCGATTCACCGATTCGCGGAAAAATCCTCTGTACAAACATCACGGAGCACGTGTGCTTCGTATAAATCAAGCGCGATAATTTTCGCCGAGAGCGCGCGCAACCTACTCTATGATTCGTCGTTGACACTCGTGAGAATTCGTACAATCCAGCGCGATAGAAAGTCTTCTTTCGTGTCGTTTCACGTGACCCCGAGGCGCGCCCTGCACGCGCACGATCTCACCCGCCCACCTTTTCCCGTTCGCGAGAGCCGCACACGGCGAGAGAAAGAGAAAGAGAGCCACGACGGTAAATGCGCGCACGGGTATAAGCCGATAATCCGTGCACCGTTAAAATCGTCCTTTCTAATTTCGCATCGATTACATTGCGCGATTGCGAGAGACGATCGGCTTGTTCGATTTCTTTTTGCCCCGTCTCTCGAACCGAGCGGTACTCGCAATTAACTTTTCTACTCGATAATTATATTCCCTCGTACTGCATTTAAATTACACAGCGGGAGGCGATAATTGTCATCGACGGAGATTAATCTTTTTTATCGTTAAAGCGCGAAGAAAATCAGTTAGCTCGTGTAATCGGGTTTCGTTCGCGATGTAAACAAAGAAAACCGATCGCGCCTCTCGGCCGACTCGCATCGATACCCACGTAGGACGTGTATTGCCGAAATCATCACGATCACCGAGTTTCCCTGTTTACGTATTCGTCACGTAAAACGAAATTCCGACGTATCGGTCGTTTTTTAAATATTCGGGATACGGTGTGAGCGGTATCTTTAATTACATCGAAGTAAAGAAAACCTCACGAGCAATTTAATTTTGCTGTATGCCGACGACGATGAACGACAGCCATTCGACAATTGGCGATACGGCTTGGAAGCCGTACGTGTAACGGCGCAGATGTTTCGTGTGTGACGAGATTCGCCTTGATAAGAGAGACCTTGGCAGGGCCGATAGAGGATATCGGACCTCGAACGCGTACAATGAGTGCTCACGAGTAAGCGTGGCAAAGGTAGCGTAGCATCGGCTCGCTTCAAGGCGTTAATTACAATAAAAACGGTAGAGGGAATTTCCCTATTTAGAAATTTCATTATCGTCGGTTGGCGAATTTTCCCGCGTTCATTATTGCATTAAGCGAAGTCTAGATGGGGTTAGCACACTATACTATTCATTCGACTGGCAACTCAAGGCGGAACGTTATTAGCGGAGTGTTACAAGAAGCAAAAGAAAAATTTCCGATTCCAACCTAACGAGACAGCTCGAACGGCTCTGGATCGACCTCGATGTCGACGGTCTGCAGCCCGACGATTCGACCAATTCGTAGCTGTCGGTGCTCGAGCGACGCTCCTCTTCGCGTCCGATCGATCTTCTCTTTGGCTCGCGCGATAACAAATCATCGCAACTTCTCCGTTTGAGAATACCGCTACATCTGACTTCCGTTTCTCGTTCGTTCGTCTTGATCGACGTGGGCGAAGCCTCGAAGGCCGGATTATCCATAGAAACCGCTCCATACTCCTCCAGGACGATCGCTTCGTCGAAATCGTAATCCCCGTCCGACGAGGACGCTCTGTTGAACTCCCTCCGCGTCCTGGCCAGCTCGTCCTCGTCGATCAGCGGACGACCCGAAGACGTCGACAGATTCGTTATCGACAACTCGTTCCCTAGCTCGTAATCTTGGTCCTCGTTGTCGTCGATCTCGGACAGGAAATTGAACGCGTTGTTGATCTCTCGAGCTTCGAAAGTCTCCTCGTCCTGTTCCAGGTCCGAGCCCGGACGATCTACGGTGTCCTTGGACTCGAGCCCGCTACTTCTCAGGCTGATCACGGGCTCTAGATTTTTCGTGATGTCGCGGACTCTTTTTATGGTGTCCGACGACACGACGTCGATTCTCTTTCGTATCGGAACGATCTGGTCGTGGCCCAAGGTTACGAGCACGTCGCTACCGTCGAGTACATTGATCGAGCGCTCTTGCTTCTTCGTCAGCGACAACTTCTGTTCCAATTTCGGCGGGCAAACGTCCAGAAGGTGTTCCTGCTCCTCGAGAGTGCTCTCGGAATCCGGAATTCGCGGTGCGCACGCATCACTGCCGAGGTCTATCAAGTCGTCGTCGGTGGAAGCCATCTTCCTCAGCGAATTTCCTGGAATATTTAAAAAATGGCATAAGAAGAGGAATCGAATGCATTAATTACGGTTATATACAATAAGAAATTCGATAACCGGCGAACGGTACTTAATTTTCGCCGAAAGACGTAATTCCAAAACAATTAGCGTGGGGAGATGTCGGAAGTGAAGAATTAAAGGACTGGGAGATCGGGAGATCCACCGCTGATTAATTCGAAACGTCGAGCGAGACGAGTAGACGCCAAGTGGGTTGTGAGTTTTTTTTCGCGAGAACTCTTACGACCTCCTGAACCTGACCCACATCCGGCTGACCCCGAGCATCTCTCTCTCTTTCTCAATGCACGAAACGAGTAACTTACCCACTCGTCTCGCGTAATCCACCAATCCGCGAACGAACTGCATTATCGAGGGGACTGTGTTATATCGTCTATTATTCGTTCCGTCGAGAATTTTAATGTCGCGCGTCGAGACGTCGAGGCTGCAACTCGAGTTGTTTTCTGTTGTGACCGGTGACGGAGACGACGATTCGCGGTTCGATTAACGCCCCGTCGATAAACTGTCTACGATTATTGTCTCCGTGCTTCTTCTGACGTAACGATCGCGATCTCGTAAATCGAGATCGAGCAACCGAGTCCAACAGTCGTCAATTCAATTGTTACTTCACTGACCAATCCAATCGATTTCGTTTAGCGATCGATTCTCACCTAAACGGCCAGATTCGCTTCCTGAGACGGAGCTTTATTTTCGAGGCAAACTCTAACGTATACGGGTCAGCTGGGTCGAGCTCGATGACGTAATGGTACATAACGAAGATAGAAATTTCACTATCAATCCGGTCACGTCGGGTGTTTTGGCACGTAGAGGAACGTCTATTATGGGGCATCGGTCCTCGATCGTTACGTTAGATCACCAATCTGTAACAAGTTCTAATTTGAATAACCGAACAACTCTCGTGGGTTCATACCGATATACGACAAAGTTAAAAGATTGAACTAAAATAAACTTTGCACATAAATTGTCTAGAAGAGAGATGAACTTAAGCTTCGATCGAAGAGCTTTCTTCTAAATAAAGAATCGAGTGGTAGCACTCGCAAGATTGATAAGAGAAAGAGGAACAAATAACAAAGCGGAGGTGATAAAAGTGCGATTTTCGTGAGAGTCCATTAGATGAGACTATAGAAGGATACCAGGGCCGTAATCGGCGTCGGTCAGTTCCCGCTCTCGGAGCCGGTTCGTTGAACCATTTAACGTCCCCTCTCTCTTCATCTGCGACGAGGAAGGAACGAGAACGCGCTCGCGCGTGCATTCATGCCCAGTCCACGAGGGCTTTTATCGGCGCCAGTGAAGTGGGAGGGGAAAGAGGGAGAGAGATAGAGAGAGGAGGAGAATCGGATAACCACTCACTCCTCCACACCATCGCGCTGCATTAGTTCTATCCGACAACAATCCGCAATGTTTTCCGGTTCTTACAAAATTTACAACCTCGTTATAACGAACCATCTCGATGCAGCGAAATTTCTCCATTCTACTCGATAAATTATGAAAATCCAAGAGCAACTTTTTAGAAAATAGCGAACTCGTTACGTATTTTTTTTATCGAGATTCATTATATAATGAGATCGAGCGGTCTGTTATGAGATGTAAATTTTGATTTTTGAACAATTTTGACATTCCGCTTGGATTTAACGAGCTCTTCGGAATTCTTTTCAAATTGGCAGCAGTTAATTTGAAGAAAAGTGAGACTAGTCGGCGTGGCGTTGCAAGGAAGTCAGCGAGGAAGAGAAAGAGATAGAGAAAGAGAGCGAGAGAGGGTACCGGGAACGTTATTTTGAACTGGGTCAAGCAGGCTTCTCGCGGAGAGGCGCTCGCGCAAAAAAAATAACTCCAAGAGAAAAAACACGGCGACTCCTCACTACTTTTTTAACGGTGATTCGTTTCTCGCTACCCAAAGGGAAAAAAATCCTTTTTCGAAAATGCTCATCGATGGATTATTTCGCGTGGTTCGTTTTTTTTCAACCGGCAACAGCGAATCGTTCGAGCGCGTGAGTCACGCGTGGCTAAATGGATCAGTTGTGTATGTACATACGCGAGAACGCACACGCGAGGAGCCCCGTCTAGACATTTATAAACCCCGGCGAATTCGTTCGCGGAAGAAAACCCGGACCGAGTTCAATATTCTGATTTCGTTTAGCTATTCCGCTCTTCTGGCTCGCAGCGAATCGTCAGGGAGGCCGAAAAGGGAAAAACCAGAAGCAAAGTCCCACGATCGTTATCCCGAACGCGGAGATTCGATTATTATTCGCATTCCGGAGCGAGCTAACGCAAACGACAGACCCCGTGAGGACGTCCTTGAAGTCCATACGCGCTCGTTGCACCGGCAGGTAAGACTTTCCCGTTTCGAGGGGCTCATCGTGACGCGTGGAGGGGAACGGGGGTGTGCAGAAGCAAGAGAGAAACTCGTGCGTCTGCGATGACGTCGAGCGAGAGGACAAAGGCCCCCCGAGACCCGACACGCGTAATCCTTTGTTGCTCGTTCCGTAAATGCAAGCGTTATTCTTTCGTTATCCTCCCCTCTCCCTTTCAGCTACTTCTTTTTCTACCCGTGCATTAATTGCACCGAGTCTTTTCTCAAGCCAGTGAGTCAAGTGTCCCTTCCACGGGGAACGAAACATTGTTTCGACTCGAGTGGGTAGTAGCTGCCTCGGTAGCTCTGTTTGGTTGCATTTTTACGGAGAGATGTTTAAACCAGAAGCGTGCTTTTTCTCCATGATTAATTTTTACGAGTACGCAGTTCAGACTGCGACGCATCGAAGAAGTCCGAATATGGCTCAAGATCAATTTCCTCCATCAGCCTTCACCGTCGGTCTTCGCCGAGCCATTATTATACCCACGATGCTAAATAACAGCTCTCTCGACGAGATTCGAGATAACAGAGTCGAGTGGCGGGTAGTAGTGCGCAAAAGTAAAAAATAATGTGTAGCGAAGAGTCTCGCACGCATGTACGCTCTCCTTCGTGCACGTGTTTCTCTCTTTTTCCGCAAAACAAGACAAATATTTATACTCGAACGATAAACACGACGACTTTGTCTCCCTCTCCCTCTCCCTGTACGCAGTTCACTGTTGCCGGTTTGTAAAGAAAATTGGGAGAAATTTCGAGAGATTATTCGATTTACGTAGTCGTGGGATAACGAAAGATGCTCGAGAGATATTTCGACAAAGGTGAGTATGTTGGCTGTTGCCAGCTCGAGACCAGGTAGGAACTGGTAAACCGGGACCCTCCTCGCTCAGCGACCAAGCATAACTCATTCGTGAATCACGAAATCCGGACGACACGTATCTACTTTTCCCTCAGAAAACTCGAGGAAAACGTGGAATTCTTTGAGAACCAGAATTTTCTTTCGTCTAAAATCACAACAGAATTTTCTTACTGAGAATTATCGAATAATGTGAAAAAATTCACTGTTGAGGTTTTTTTGTAAAGTAAAAAATTTAGAAAAATATAAAATACGAAAGTTTTAATGATTCTCACCACTCTATTTCCGTTGTTAATAAATTTTTTAACGCATCTACCGATAACAAATGACGACCCTCGGAATATCTGGCCCTGCTGTTATTCTTGATAATTTTTCACTCAAAATTTTCGTTTGGAATTCCTGCGTAAATAAACTGTTTCGTCTGGACGCATCGGAACAACGGCGGAATAAAAAAGAACCTGCGTTGGCGAATAAAAAAAGAAAAATAAGTATACAGAATTTCGTTAGCCGATTCTCGAGAAGTATTTTTATTTTCGCTCGCGTCGCGGACGGACATAATGGCCGGGCAGCGAACAGTTTCCTTTCACCGGGGAAAAATCGTTCGATACCGGCACGAGGATCTTTTTTCATCGGCCATTCTGCAATAACAATCGATTGGCCGTTTATTTTTGCCCGACTGAACCAAAATTCGATTATTTCTCACCGATTAATGACCGTTGAAAAAAATTCCCTTGTTTTTTTCTCACTCACCTATCATATGTTTTTTTCCTATCGCCAATTTTTAATTCATATCGCGACAGCTGGCTTGTACGAGGAAGTGTCAAAAGACGGGAATAACCGCAAGTAACGTCGGCCAACAATTACGGAATGCGAACAGGTGGGCCGTTCTAACCTAACCTCACGCACGACGTACGCGATGTATTGCAAATTTCTTTCACTGCAGTTCCGCACAGGATAGGTCAATATCGCCGATACGCCAAGAGATTTCAACATTCTAAAAAGTAAGAGGCCATGAGTCATAGGTATGGAAAAAATCGATCGATCGATGTAGGAAGTAACCTATACTGTTATCCTCTTCATTTTGGAGGAAAAAATTATACACTCGTATTAATTTTTTAAATGTGATCTCGTGGTACAGGACGTGGGCATAGGCACGTTCGATTCTGTTGCTCTCTCGGCGTCGGCAGAACCTAACAGCCACCATAATACACGCTCTCGAAGGTTAACCACTCTCGTCTCTCTCTCCCTCTCGCGTCCGCGTGTTCGCGAATACCATTCGCGCAGGCAAGACACAGCGGAGTGGATCAGGACGAAGACGAGGCTTTCTAACGCTACAAGGATATATTATTCACCTGCGGAATTACGCCATTTTCGGTACCGGAAGCCATTTTTTATCGATTCATCATGCTCCGCTGACCAAAAAAGATCAGTCCTCTTTATCGACTCACCTCAATTATTTCTGCGATTTTTCGCCGTGCTTGTTGCAGTTATTCCTCGTTCGATTCACGCTCGCACTTTTATAGATCGCGGACATTGTGTTTCCGGAGCAGCGAATTTCAATCACTCACGCACCACATAACAATTCTCCATACGAACATCGACATGTAGAAGCAACGAAAACAATCTCCAACTTGTTCGGACCGGTATTCGAATCGATCTTCGCGAGAGAACTTCACAAAAACAGAAAATTGTAAAACAACACACCCACGATTTTCGACCGTTACGTTTGGGATTTTCGAATTGATCCCTTTTCGGTTCGGCTCGGGCGATTCCGGTAAAATCGATTTTTTCGGTTGGGGGAGTCGGTCGAGTCGATACGCCGTCGGCTCCAATCGATTTAAAATCGATACTGTCGCGGCACCGGCACGAAGTGCACTGCTTGTTACGCGTTTTGAGAGCAACCGAGTAACAAAATCTTGATCCTCTTCCTTTATGAAACGATTTCAAGGTTCGACCAGCAATTCATATATCCTTCATTTGACGGGATCGAATGCGTCCGATCGAATCTCTCTCTTGCGAATAAGTCGATATCGAAGCTTTCTCTCATGCTCGCGGACAACAGTACGCGGCAGATGAGTTACGTTTCTTTTATCGCACTCGGGACCGAGAAGAGAGAGGGAGAGAGAAAGAGAGAATGATGTGTAAAACACGACGTATGTATATAAACGATCGTGCCCTCTCGCTCGCTCGCTCTCACGTGCCACGTAGGCGTCACGATAGCAAACTGAAGGCACTTGACGGTGTCCGCGTACGGCACGCACTGACGAAGAAAGCCACCCGGTTCTGCTCGCTGGCTCTCCTCTCGGGCTCCGCTACGGTAAGCCGTGGAAGGGAACTCGTGAGCGTGTGCGCGCGTGTTATTCACCGATTTCAGCGGCCGAGCGACCAAACGCACGCGCCCGACATTCACACCGATCGGCCAAGGGATGTCTCGTTATTGGACATTTTGAAATACGAACTTCTAATTAAAGAATGTTTAATACCGATTTTTAAAATGAAACCAAAATTTTGAAAATTCTAGATAGGCAAATAAATTGATTCCTCACAAAATTTTTCACTTCCATTTCCCGAACTTTTATTTAGCAAAAATTAATAAATAATTTATTAGTGCACAATTACAATATTTCTTTTCCTAAAACCCTAATTTTTCCAGTCTTAATTTTAATAATTCAACATCCAAGCGATGTTTGCATAAATATTGGCCTTCCAAGAATAATACGGGTATTTCATATCGATACAGTTTTCGAAAAGCCTCATTACCCGGTGCTGTGATATCGACTTCTTCTAATCGATATCGGCCAGCGAAATTTTTGCTCAATTCGTTCTTTAATATGTCGCACAATGGACACGGTTTCTTCGTGTATAGCGTTAGCTTCGGAATTGAGGATGCCGAATGAGACCTATGGGAGTGAATGAATTGATTTTTTCATGAATTTCAGAAAATGTAAACTCTTTTATTTGATAAAAACGCTAACAGTGTATATTCATTTAATATAAAAAATCTATTGTAATTTACTGATTTAGTATAAAATATGTTATATGTATATGTACAGCAAGTTATTATTAGCGGTAAAAAATATTATAAAATATTTAGAAAATTCATAACGATAGATAACGTTCTTATATAATTATTTCTATATAAGTTGATCGTTAAGAAGCTGCAAGATTTATTGGTTTGGATCCTGAGTACCTTGTAATTAAACTTACAATTTTTCAATCATAATTGAAGAGGCACCGCCACCGCCGTTGCAAATTGACGCTACACCCTTCTCTCCAGCTTTTAAAGCGTGCACCAAATGCACTATAATTCTTGCTCCAGACATACTAGAAAGTTGATAATATGATAGAATCGAATATTATTTATTTAATAAAAAAAATATTTTACCCAATTGGATGCCCCAAAGAGACTGCACCGCCATGGACATTCACTTTACTGGGATCAATATCGAGTAATTTCTGATTAGCTAAAACGACTGCGCTAAATGCCTCATTAATCTCCCAGAGAGCAACATCGTTTTTCGAGACACCAGCATTTTTCAGCAACTATATTTTGGAATACATTTCAAATTAATTTCTTCTGATGTAAAATTTTACTCCTATAGAAACTTACAGTTGGAACAGCGTGAGCAGGTGCGATCGGAAAATCGATTGGATCAGTGGCCGCGTCTTGAAATCCAACAACTCGTGCAAGAGGTTTCAGATTCATCCTTTGTGCAACTTCAGCAGTCGTTAAAATCAAAGCAGCTGCACCGTCGTTCAGAGTGGATGCATTGCCGGCTGTTACTGTTCCGTTTTCTCTCTAAAAATAAATTTCGCTTACAAAAATAATAGAATGTAATAAAATACAAATAAATTTAGAAAATCTAAAATTTTTAAATTTACCTGAAACACAGTATTTAATTTACTAAATTTTTCAAAATTCACTCTCTTATATTCCTCATCCTCAGTGAAAACAACATCAGGTTTACCTCTCTTCTGAGGTACATTTACTGGAACTAGTTCATCTTTAAATGCATTATTCTGATAAGCAGCTGCACTACGTTTATAACTGTTAATTGCAAACTCATCTTGCTGTTCACGTGTTATATTCAATTTCTTTGCTGTATTTTCTGCACAATTGCCCATATGACATTTGTTATATACATCGGTTAACCCATCAAAGACAATACCATCCTGTGTAACGAAATTTGAAAATCATAAGTAATAATTTTAAATTATTTAAAATGAGTTAAAAAAATTACCTCGAGTTTTACACCTCCATAAGTGGTTTCACCTCTCTTGAGGTAAAATGGTACATTTGACATAGATTCCATACCTCCAGCTAAAACTATTTCTTGATGTCCACATTGTAATGCCTGAGATGCAAGCATTACACTTTTCATACCACTGGCGCATACTTTATTAACTGTTGTACATATTGTAGAAGTAGGAAGACCTGAACAAAACAAAGAATAATATTAGTATAAAATCAATAATAATTATTACTTTACACATTACCAGCAAATAAGGTTGCTTGTCTGGCTGGTGCTTGCCCCAAAGAAGCTTGGCAAACATTGCCCATATAAACTTCTTTGACTTGATCTTTAGCAATAGCAGCCCGCTCGATGGCTGCCTGAAATGTAATTTATGATATAGTCCATATTCAAAAATCTAAAAACCTTCTTGTGAGAATAAAAATTACCTGTATAGCAACAGCACCAAGTTTTGTTGCAGGAAGACTAGATAGGGAACCCAAGAAAGATCCCATTGGGGTTCTTACAGCACTAACAATGACTACATCATTGAGTTTGCCTTTGGTGCTATAATAGCGTGAAAAAACCGGTTGGATCTGAAATTTCGTAATTAGCTGTGAACAATATTTTAAAAAGATATTAAAACCATTTAAAATTGGTTATATTTACATTACTGATTTTTGTTAATAAAGACATTTCAATATATAATTATAAAACTGTTTTTAAAAGTCACGTAATAGTCTGTATAAAGAATGGAGCGAACTTTCCGTATGATTAAATATGTTATCTCTAATTTACATGCTTCCAACTCAACTCTTGAGGTATTAAAACGATCAAAACAACAAACCCGTAACTAGATATGAAATTTTACAATATTATCTTATCATTGTAATTCTAATTCCTTAAATTTTATTTGAGTGTTAATAGTAAATAGTTATTAATTGTTTAATTTAACATGTTGAATAAATATTTTAAAATTTCTTTAGAGTGAAGAATAGCATAAAAACATAAAGGCAATACGCGATATAAAATTGTTACGGTACTGAAAAAACGGTTTTCGATATTCGATTTTGATTGGAGAATGAATGTTATCCATTTGTGCGATTCGTTGCGCAACCATTTTGCGTGCGCTCACGTTGGTGGTGCAAGACAAAAATGGGGTTCAGTCGATAAAACAGTAAAAGAGAAACCGTTTTTGACAGATTTCACAATCGGACTTACAAGTCCTATGAACGTACTTGAAGGGTTTAAGAAAATCGGCTGTCTTGTTATTTTCGGACAGAAATCTCATTTTTTTAGCAAAACCATCTTCTCGGAATAAAGTTAAATAACAATATTACATTTTTTTTTTTTTATTGAGGACTGTTGCTATTTACCCTTGTGGCAATTTAGCAAAACGAGGACGAAACAGAATCTCTTCTGACTACCACAAGAAAATTTTGTTTTTCTACTTCTCCAACGATGACATCCACTAACACGTGACATTATGCACGACACAAACTTTGACATTCGACATAACCTCTGAATGTCGAGGAACTTATTCTACACGAGTGGTCATTTGTTTTGATACTGCGAGGCACGCTTCTTGGAAGATAAAAATCAACATCACCATTTCGCGCTCATTACGGAATGAACGTTGAGGAAAACAGATTGCGCACGTTTAACGAGTGGCCAGCAAATGCAGCGGTTGACGCTGCCCGTATAGCAAAAGCTGGATTTTATTACACTGGACGAGGTCTCGAGGTACAATGTTTCCTTTGTGCCGAAAAAATCACAGAGTGGAATTATGGAGATCAGGTGATGATGAGACATCGTCAGATATCACCAAACTGCCCATTCGTGTTAAATCCTTCTAATACTTGTAATGTACCATTGCTGCCGACTGGACAACCATCAAGTCCTTTGCCACAAGCATCATCTACCTCAGTGGAAGGCAATGACAATGCAGAAATACCAACTAGAATCTCATCAGCTGTAAGGAGTGAGAATCCATTAGTAGAATATAGATCTTATGCTCAACGACTTAAATCATTTGCCAACTGGCCGATACCATCCATAGTCTCTCCTGAGAATCTAGCTAAATCAGGTTTTTATTATTTGCAGAAAGCAGATTTGGTAACTATGGAAGATATTATAATATTTCATTATCAAGTAAAATATATATGACTATAAATTGTCATTACAGGTAGAATGTGTTTTCTGTCGTGGTATTGTTATGCAATGGGAACCAGGGGATGACCCTGATCGAGAACATAGAACTCATTTTCCCAACTGTGATTTTTATATGCGGCAAGATACAGAAGATGGTTTGTAATAAGCAATTTAGTCTCTTTATAGATTTCTAATAATAGTGTCATTTATGTAAAATCTAGAACTATTACTACTTGGAAATGTGAAATTGATGCCTGGTACTACAACTGATCTTAAAGAACTGGGTATCCAAACGCACCGAGCACCTAGACAACCAAGGCATACTACTTATGAAGGAAGATTACGGACATTTCAGAACTGGCCTGATCATTTAAAACAAACACCAGAAATGCTATCAGAAGCTGGCTTCTACTATGTTGGTATGCAATATAATTTCGTAATGTTATCACTTGAAATAACTATTTGAGTATTCTTTATTTATGATTTTGCTTATCATTAATTTTTCAGGAATGAACGATCAAGTAAGATGTTTTCATTGTGATGGAGGATTACGTAATTGGGAAGCTACTGATGATGCTTGGACAGAACATGCAAAATGGTTTCCTAGATGTGATTTCGTAAATCTTGTTAAAGGACAAGATTTTGTAAAGCAATGTTGTGATAATAGACAGTTAGATCCTTCGGTATGAAAATATATTTCTTATCCATTAATCTAGAAAAGATGAGTTATAATCTGGGTTGTAGATTTTTGCAGGCACATCTGGAGAGGAATCCAGAGATGTAACAGAAACACCATCATCATCAGTATCCAGTGTAACTCCACAAAATGTGCAAGAAGTATCAGAATCTGTTCTCGAAGGATTATTAATAAGCCCTCCAGCATTGGTATAAGAGAATATTTTTTTTTTACATTTAACAAAATGCTAAGTCAAATTTCATTGTACAGGCTGCCCTTGAAATTGGTTTACAAGTAGGTAGAGTGAAAAGAGCTTTGAAACGACGCATGGAAGCAACAGGAGTACCTTATACTAATGCTAATCAATTAATAGAAGATGTCTTACATGATCAACGAATGGAAGATGATACTAGGTAATTATTCTAGAACAAATTTTTCATTAAATCATTAAATTTCATATATTTTTTTCATTTTTGGATTCTTTTTCATCTCTTAGGCCAGATTACCATACATCAGATTTAGTTTCTTCAGAGTTAATTGATATATTAAATAGAATTATAACTCCCAGTTCATCTCCACCTTCGAATTTAGTTTCTTCAGAAATATGTTCTATGTTCAATGGAACTACAACCCCTCCCTCGTCTTCATCTAATAATCCCTCAAGTACTTTTAGTGATTCAGAAACTAATGACATCCAAGTTAGTGAAGAAATTGAAGTTGAAACATCTAAACCAGCTATGGCTCAATCTGATATTGAAAAGCAGAATACTTCAATAGACAAGAAAATACGCAAAGAGTATGATAAAGAATGTAAGTACAACTATGATTTCTATTAGATTTTATTATAATTATACTAACTATATATTTTTATTTTACAGTATCTTTAGAGGATGAAAATAGAAAATTGAAGGAAGCTTTATTATGTAAAATTTGTATGGACCGTGAAGTAGGTGTAGTATTTTTGCCATGTGGCCATTTAGCCACTTGTGTTCATTGCGCCCCATCTTTAACTCATTGCCCATTGTGCCGACAAGAAATTCGTGCAACAGTCCGTACTTTTTTGTCTTGAATTTTTTCATTGTCTGAGACAATGTTACTGTCTGAGACAGTGTCATTACAAATGTTAAAAAAAATTGCTCAGTGAAATAAGTTACGCGTCTTGCACGAAAAATAATAATTTAACAAAATGCTAAAGTTGGAATTATTGTTTTTCTAGTAGTAGTAAAACAAATTGTGTATATAGATTTTGTTTAATTGTATATATGGCACAGATATATGTTGACAATTTTCTATTAATTTTTGTTCCAATTGCTTTATAACAATTAACATATCAGACAATCTGTGAATTTAATTAAATTGAATAATTGATCTATGGAAGTATTATTTTGTCTTAGGAGAAAAAAAAATTACAATGACGTATCATTTGTAATCAAGTTATGTAAAATAATATAATTGGATTATCATTGGTGACTAATGACAATTGAGCACTTATATTTTAGAGTATTAACAGACATGTAATAATTTACGTTCGGCTTTGCAAAATCGCATTTGACAAAAAGATATGTTTTGAAATTGTCATTTACTTATTAAAAATTTTGTTGTAGGATTTAAAATATCCTGCTAGCACATAATCTTCAACACTCAAAATGACTGATGTATAATTAATTGCTTGTTCCTACATTCCTTCTTGTAGAGAAAAAAATTTAATACCTCACATTACAACATTATACATAGACTATTATTGCGGATAATTGGTTTTTGTAGCAAACTGTTTATTTCTAAACACTATTTATAGTTTAGATCAGTAATGTTAAATATATAATGATAGAATAATTCCATGTGGAAAAACAAGTGCACAGTATTTTGGGATGTAAATCTAAATATCTCACCTTTTGAAACGTGCGAGCTTAAGTGTAGTGAAAAATATGTAAAGTGCTAAAATCTATTTAAATCTGTTCTATAATTATACAAAGAAATCCTATATAAATGTTAAAGCATAATATATTATAAAATCATATGAAATGCGATTTATTTTTGTGAGTTTTTATCTACTTAATTTCATGAAATAGAACATATGTATAATAATATGCAATGTTGATATTGAGTGTATCTCACAAAATACAAAAATAATCGAGTCTAAATGAAAGTTGTATATTTATGAAGTGGTTCTGACAACTAAATACCAATGTTATTAGCGATATCAACAATCCATATCCATATTATTAAGAAGTTCAATGATAAAATATACAAGGAAAATGAATAAGCCAAGCCTAATGCCCAGTGATAACATCCCACCTCAAGGCAATATAATTTATTATTTGCACCGCAACTGGCATTACTCAGTGCAACTCAGCGACGTAAAGAAATCTTTAAGAAACACGAAATTTCAAATTTTACTATGGGGTATGTAAACATCGTTAAAAACTTTAATTCTTCACTCGACAACTCCATTAGTTTTGTCGTTCAATTTTAGTCGAAAATCATGCAACGGAAATGAAACGTTTTCGTCCTAACCGAGATTAAATATCAGGATACCGTTTTTAATCAACAGGAACAATATTCTGTTACCGAATCAACTGAATTTCTGAAAATCGTCAGAGATGACTTAACTTTTTCCTGATGTTTAGAACGGTGACGATATCGTGTTGTTTTCCTCTTACTCATAATTCAGTTCTAAAAAAAACGTTAGAATTATCTAATGCAACGCAATGCACCGCAACCCATTTGACTCAATACGTATAGCAACTTTTGCACTCTGCTCTGCTCTTTCAATATGCATACCGATACGTATATTTGTACCAAGTACTTGACTCATTATTAAAACAAAGTGATTATGAGTCTACGTGTCGAGACTCGTCAACACATATTCGCATTCCTAAGATTGTTTGTACAGTTTTATTCAACAAAATTCAATTATGTCTGCAAAAATTATTCGGTAAATTTTTAGTTCTTTAATCATTGAAAATTACTCGAATTTTCGGAGTTTAATTGTTAATCTTGGGGTCAAAATTTATTGTTATACAATTTTTCGATCGATCGGTTGAAGGGCAGAAAGGAGGGAGTAAGGGCGTCTGGCAAAAGACGCCAGTGTGCGAGCAACCCGCAAGGGTGCATTAGCGTTTAAGAGTAAAGGGACGCAGAAAATTGTAAACACAATAAAGAATTGCAAGAGGAACGAGGAAGGAAACTCCAAAAACGGTATTTAATTACATGAACGATAAATCGGTAGTTAAATCACATTCGACTTTAAACTATATTAGTTTTTTTTCCTGACCTGTGATCTCTCATCCCCTCTTACGCCACCATCAACCCTATTGTTACAATTTTAGCCCAATCGATTTACATTACCGTTCGTTGTCACCCAGTAAATTTCACTACGATAAATTTTCAGCGAAATTTTGTCGAACTTTAAAAATTCGTACCGATTCTAACGGAGAAAATGCTACAAATGTAATTTCAAAATACTTAGATAAGATAATCGTTAAAGTGACCGGGGTTTGTTTACAATTACGTCTTTCCTTCGGGAACAAAGTGTATCGATAAAAAATGAACGAAGAAATGAGAAAAGAATCGTGTTATTGAACGAGGTAGTGTGAAAAATCGTACAGGGCTTCTCACAGACGGTGACAGTGTTACAAGTGTGGGTTACATGTTACAAGAATCATAGTGGGGTGCCCGTCAATCGTCAGCCGCCGAGCCCGTGCCCGTCGAGGTATAGCGAGTAAGGAGGGGGGACACTCTCGTTCGTTCGCGGAAGAGAGAGAACGTGACGCGCCATTGCTGTGTTTCACATGCAGTGAGTACGAAAAGACGGGCCTCAAGGCTCTTTCGTTCAATGTATATTCGCGTTTAAGTTCAAAATCAAACGTAATTCGTCTTTTATTTTTCGTTCCTTGTAACCTAAGAAATTCGTTGAACGCCGTGTGTTCGAAAATATTGCGGGAATAACTGTCTTAAAAGAGAACCGAGTGCTCGCAAATAAACACCTTCGAGGAACAAAGCCACAACGCGGACGGGGAATATCGCGACGAAATAAAACTCACACTATAATCGACATCGGGTAATGTTATCAAAGAAATAATTCTACTTTCCGAAATTATCAGTAGTCGTATCTTTTATCATTTGTTTTTATCCTTTCTACTTCTCTCTCTCTCTCTCTCTCTCTCTTTCTCGCTGTATGGTCATTCGTTTGTAACGCTTTACATATATACGTTTGGAGGGGACAGACTAAGAACTTTATCAACTGATAATATTTTCACGAAATAAATGGTTTGATAAGCCGCAACGCTTGTTCAATCTAATCCATAATTATCGATCGATTTATTATCGTACTTTTTTTCGCGAAAATTAATACGACTAATGATTTTATTTTGTATCATGCGGTGCGAGCGTGGGATGTGTGTGTCATGTTTTCCTCTTCGTCTCTCGCTCACAAAGAACGTGTACACATATGTATCCTTCCTTTTTCAGTTCGTTCCTTTTATCATATAAGCAACTTCCTGTTCTCCTGCTCGCATTCAAAACCGCGCTACGTTGCCATATTCTTTTTATGAAAAAGGTAAACATATGGGCGAATTCGTAGAAGCTAAAATCATCATTATCATTGTCGCTTGTATCAAGAATGTTTGTCAATCGCCTACGCATAAATATTCGATATTCTTGGAATTTGTTAATGATTCGCAATGAATGTAATGTGGATATAGGAATAAAATTCACAACGACGGTTAAATGTTATTGTTGATAAACAATATGAAAACATTCAATTTTTTTCTGTTATTTTTAACTTTAAAGTATTTACAACCTCGAACAAAGCCTGAAAGTAGATTTTCTTTTAAATGAAATGTGAGAATATAATTGTTCATTACGTTACTGAAGAAATACTTAAACCTTTTCTTATTTTAGATAAAAGATTTCGTAATGGTAAAATTTGAATTTAATTATTTAAAAGGTATAATATTTTCCTATATCCATTGTCAAGTTGAATATAGTATGAATAGTACGTGATATTTTATATCACTTTTCAAACGGAATGCCAGATGTCCTTACGGCAATCGGTTTAACCTTATCTGGTATTTCAAAAGCGTGCTGCAGCCGTCGGTGCTGGAGCAACTGGAAAGCGGAGGAAAGGAATTCACTATAAGATCCGTTTCACGGATGAATGTATAGTCTGTACGGCTCATAATAACGCGGTTGTCTGCTATTACATTGTACATAATGCGCAGGACTTGGGAGTGAAAGTCTCGTTGAACATATATTAAACATTCGCGTAAAAAGTTCTCTTATCCAATTCATATTCCTATGAACGCAAAAGTATTTAAAACTCAATTTCTATGAGTCTTCAATTCAAACTGCGACATCCTCTTTAAATTATCTTTATAAATAAAAAAAATATAATATATATTTTTTGTTCTTTGCAAAAAAAACTCCATTATTCGCAATTCTGATAATATTCAATCGATCGATATTTTACTGATAACATGACGTCAGTAAAAAAAATCAATGAAAAATTATCAAGCAGCAGGCCCTGCCTTCGATATAATTATGGCACTGTCTGATACGTTCCATTCCCATGAGCGCTCGGTGCAATAAGAGAACTTACGTTAGTATGCGGGACGAAGTGCAGAGCGGCAACGTCGCAGGGGCGTCTGTGTCCCTGTGAGGTTCATAGTATACAAGCGTACACGTACTACTACTACTACTACTACTTCGTAGTCGTACTACCTTCTAGGCTCGTGCGTATGGGTGAGGGGCTTACCAGCTGCGTGTTGGGCCTAGGCGAGTTCTGCTCGTTTGCCTTCTGGGTTCCGTGAACCGATAATACGCTTACGATTCGTCATTCACGAATATGGCGACCTCGATTCTTATTTAGAACAGGTTCACGCTCCCGTTGCATGTGTACGGTTTTAGATCGCAATTCCTACAAAATCTCGTAGCGAATCATA
Source organism: Goniozus legneri (assembly GCA_003055095.1). NCBI lineage: Eukaryota > Metazoa > Arthropoda > Insecta > Hymenoptera > Bethylidae > Goniozus > Goniozus legneri. The sequence goes on along the minus strand of NCVS01001006.1, from coordinate 172,811 downwards.
TTGAGACACGATGTTTACCTCGTTTTGAAAAATCAATATTTGACAATGTGCGAATTGTTTTGTGTATATTCGTGCATATTATCATATATTTTGGTGACAGTGGTATTAATTTTTATTTTAATGTTTGATTACAGATTTCCAGTAGCCAAAGGTAATTATTCTTGGCTGTCCGTAAATCCAAAGTCGAAACGATTAGTGAAAATGACAAGCATTGCACAACGCCTAAATGATGCATTACCGTTCAAGCCTGTGGGAAACCCACACTCGATACAACCATTACAATCCATAATAGCAGTAACAGATGAAGTTGATAATGTGGATTATAGATTTGAAGAAGCTAGACGTCAAAGTTATGTTAACTGGCCGCTGTCTTTTATGGAACCTGAGAAATTAGCAGCAGCTGGATTTTATTATACAGGGCACAATGACAAAGTGAGGTGTTTCGAATGCCAAGTAGAAATATGTAAATGGGTCGAGGGGGATGATCCAATGGTAGACCATCATCGTTGGTCTGGAAGATGTAGATTCGTAAGAGATATACCTTGTGGCAATGTACCTATTGGGGTGGATCCGAGTACTGTGCCACCCCCTGGTCCAAGAAGTAGAGATGTGTGTGGAATGTATGGTGTAGAGTATCGAATGGGATCTGGACCAGACTATCAAGGATTCAGGAGTCCAAATCCTCCAGAACTTCCACTTCCGAGTTCTGCAACATTAGGTTGTTTGGGACTGAGAAGACCCAAGGGCCCAGCGCATCCTGAGTATGCTAGTTATGACGCAAGACTCAATACGTTTCAAAAGTGGCCAAAATTCATGCCACAAACAAAAGAGCAATTAGCAGATGCTGGATTTTATTATACTGGAAATGGAGATCAAACTATCTGCTATCACTGTGGGGTTGGTTTGAAAGATTGGGAACCGGATGATGATCCATGGGAGCAACATGCTAAGTGGTTTCAGAAGTGTTACTATCTTTTGCTGGTAAAAGGACAAGATTATGTAAATAAGATTACCGGTGAACAAGTAACACCCCTTACTAAAGAGGTAATTATAAATTCTTCTTGAAAAAAAAAAAAATTAAAAACGTAAATAAATTACATACTAAAATATTAATTTTTTTTAGGAAACATTAAAGTTGAATTTGCCCAGCTTTATCAACAAAGTTGAGCCTGTCGTACATGAGCCTTCAGAAAAAATGGACGAAGAAAGTCAACCGGGACCGAGTGGCTCTCAAGACAGTGGTTACACAAGTCCACCATCCAGCCCCTCGTCAGAGAAAAGTTCAGAAGAATTGTCAACAGAATTAAAAGCAGCGGCAGCAAACAAACCTGTTGACGATGCGAGAATGTGTAAAATCTGCTACAATGGCGAATTGGGTGTTGTATTTTTACCATGTGGACATATAGTTGCGTGTGTTAAATGCGCGCCCGGTATGACAACATGCGCTGTTTGTCGGGAGCCTGTAACTATGACGGTGCGAGCTTTCTTTTCATAGTATAATTCATTTTACAATGAGCTCCACTATGGTGCCGTGAATTTATATTACAAAATTTTATGCACCGTTAATTTGTGCGGTAGCAGATTAAAATCGATGACATGACTCATGTAGCATACCAGTCTGCAGGTACAACCTATTACATAACAAAACGTCATTAGAAACTCAATAAGTATATTGAGAAATCAAATATTCTTGAATAGATTTTTTAAAATTTCTATTACTATTATTCCGTTATGTACAGAATGTAATCAAAACACGGTTATAGTTGAAAAATATAACTATAACGAATATACTGGTTACAATACATACACTATATATTTCGATATTTTAATTCCAATAAAAATTATTATCAATTGAATAAGGTGTGAGAGGTTTCAAATATATTTGGAACGAACATATCAAAATAGTTGAACGTTAATAAAGCGTATATGTGGTTACATATAACAGTAATACGACACCCGTGTAGATTGTACCTGCGGCTGATCGTTGCTATTTGCGTAAAATATACGATCGACATTATAATTAAATTTTTTTACATTGACAGTGAAATATGTCTGTCTCGAAAGTACAAATAGCAACAAAGCATGAAGTCTAGTCATTAGTATTACTCAATGACGATATCAAATACCACGAACATAATTTACGAAATGAAAATTATTATAAATATGTAAAAAATTTTAACCATCATGGCCTATTTTACATTTTTATTTCATTCTTGAAATTTCGCATTACTTTAAGCAGTTTTCACATTTTTTTCACAATATTAAGAAACACGCTTTGTAAAAACGCGAATGCTTTAGAATGTAACAAAATATTTACGAAAGTAAGTAGGATATATTTATAAAATATTTTACAATATATTCAACATCAAATGTTCATTAGTTCAATGTTGATCTGGAACTTACACAGTTAACAATTCGTTGATTGTTAATTGAATATTAATAATGCAACTTTTCTTCGTAGAGGAAATCACTTTTGATTTTCTGTGAGTGTAAAATAACAAAATATCATCATGCCACGCTGAATAGGAATCAAGTGTTTACTAATTATATGATATTCCATTTCTTGAAGAACCATAAAATCGTTCGTCATTCGAAAGGGATAGATCATTTAAAATGCAACGTACATGCGCTATTTGTATAATTTCATATATAATGTAGTTTGACAGCAAATAAGAGGTAAAGTTAATTTTGATAAAACTGAATTGTCTGGCCGGAAGGTTTATTAAACCTTGATTGTGTGGAGAGTTTTTTAATCATTTACGTCTGTACGAAAATTTGTTCACACGTACAATGCTGTTTTATGAAAAAAATGTTGAATATATGAATTTCAGTTTATCAGATAGATTCTTATAGGGGCCAGGAACTAGTAATACCGTAGTATGGGGTAGTATTGCTCACAATTTATTGTTAGAATTTGAGTATTTTTTTTTTTTTTAAATTAATTAAAGTAACAATCAGTGAAATTCTGCAAAGCTGATAAATAATAGAACTCTCAACAATCTGAGACATAAAGAACAAATTTTTATTTATACATTTATTTTTTATATCTTTAGATATGTATAGCGAAAATAATCAATTACAATTTGCTTTAAAATAACGATGAATGATTTACTTATTTTAAATGTGTATAGATGTAGTGCCGTAATCTCAATGCAACTAAAAGTCTGTTCATAAAATTTTTGCAAATATTGAATGGAACGAATCTTTTAATCGCGTATAATAAAAACTTGTATTTTATTTAAAAACCATCTGAAGAGCCGGGAAAGTCGTCTAAAAGATTTACATTTTAATTCAAGTATTTCTGAGATAGAAGTACTGTATAAAATTGTCTTATTATACTGCTGTAAAAACATGCTGTATACACAATTTTTCATAAATAATATGTAAAATGAAAGAAAAAACAGATAATATGTTCTTAAAAATCATTTTTTCCATCTCATTTTCTGAAATCCTCTCATTTTTATATCCTGTAAATATCGTAATATGATCTCTTCATCTTTTAAAATGCTATATTCATATTAATAATGCTATGCCGTAAATGAATTTAACTTTTTTATTCAAATCTTTTGGTTAAAAAAAGAGTAACATAAATTCGACGACAGTAGTTTAAAAGAACAAATGGCCAGAAATCTATCATAGAATTCATCTGGTCGATAATGTAGAGAACTTCAAGTTTAGGAGAAGCCAATAAAATTCTGTCGGATTCCTCGTGCGAGTAATAGAAAAGTTCATTTTCGTTGGTGTTTATATTACTTTTCTTTAGATATAGTAATATCTAAAGTATAAAGGATACAAGTATTTCTCTAACCAAAGATTTTATTATTAGATCAAGGAGTAATGTTAGATGTTGTTGCCTGCTGGGAAATTCCAAATACCTTTTAGGTTGACCACAAGTAAAATGTACACAAAAATTGTACAACTTATAGTGAACAGTGTCACTTGATTTTGCAAAGTTATTCACAGATGTATGCTGTGCACTGTTGAAATGAGTGAACGCTTCTAAACTGGAAAATGGGTGATTTATTTAATATTGCAAGTCTTATTACAACCGTTGGTGTTGACGCTGTAAAAATCAAATCTGAACCTGGTTTACCTGAGAAGTCATCTAATGAAATTTTGACTGAATTGTTCAGTACATTTGAAGTTGATGATAGTGTTCCGTCACCACAGAATAGTGACCAAACGATATCTGAAAATGTCACTAGCACTACAAGTCAAAAAGTTGTTAAAAAGAAAAAGAGTAGAAAAAAGCATAAACATAAAGATAAAAAACATAAGAAGAAGTCAAAACATTTATCTGATAGCGAGAGTGAAATAGATGGTATAAACTAACTAATTTGGTTTAATAATTCAATTCGTTCACTGTGATTTTATTTTTATTTAGGTGGTCGAAAGAAGAAGAAACATAAAAAGAAATCTAAGAGGAAGCGCTCAAATTCAAGTAAAACATCAGATTCTGATGAACCTAAAGAAAAAATACCTCATTTAAATTCTAGTAAACTTGAAAATACTATTGTGAATGATGAAACTATAATCAATAGTCTGAGCTCTAATATCCAAACAGAAAGTAAGGTAGAACCTGGAAATGATAATAAAGATACTAAAATGCGTGATATGAGATCAAACAGTCCTAAACTACCACCAATTCCTAAAAAGAAGGAAGATGAATTGGAAGAAACTATTATTTCTAAAATACTTGGTATGTAAAAATGATTACTACTATTTAAATATATATGCTTTTAATTTTTAAATTGTTATTTTAGGAAAACCTAAACATTCGATACAAGGCAAAATTATGATTAAAGATTTAAAAAATAGTGTGGTATACAATGAAACTGTTAAAGAAGTTGAAAACAAAGAAAAAGCAAAAGCAGCTCGAATGGAAGATGGAGAATTATCAGAGAGTACCTGTGATAATCGAACTCCAACATTGAGTCCTACACCACCTCTCAGAAGCTCCAGTGAAGATCGAATACAATCTAGATACAGTCCAACAAAATTAGAACCTAAAAATGATTTAAGATTAATTCTGAAAGAAAAAGAAAAGAAGAGATTGGAACTTGGTAGCAAATCGAAATCAAAAAAGAATCGAGAATCGAAAGATAAAAAATCTCACAAAGATCATCATTCATCAAAAAGCCGAGATCGTAAAAGGAGTTCAAGTTCTCATTCGCAAGATAAAAGACGATCATTTTCTCCTATTCGCCGTAGTTACGATAGGAGTAGAAGCAGAGGTAGAGATCGTTATAGAGACCGAAGTAGAGATCGAAGTAGAGATAAATATGATCGCGGCAGAAGTACGGATAGACGTGATTCATCTAGAAGCAGAGAAAGAAGAAGAAACCGAAGTCGTAGTGATGATCGTAGTAGAGATAAGCATTCACGTGGAAGAAGTAGAAGTAGAGAGAGGAAGTAAGTAGAAATGTAAAGAATCAATTTTATTCTTTTATTTATTCATCTTTTTATTTCAGAGAGAGGATAGAAATTGATAAAAAAAAACTCTTAGAAATTGCTAGGAGAAATGCAATAAATATGATAAAACAGGGAACTCTACCTTTGGCACAGCAGGATAAGGCAATTGCTGCAATACAGGCTGGGGGTAAGACGGTTGATGAATTAACTGATTTTTGCAAATCATTATCGAAGTCAGAAGCGCTTGGCGAACTCTCTAGTATATCATCTGATGAAGATGGCAGTAGTTCTGAAAAAGGTTTTCATCACCCATTCTTGCTCAAAGAAAGACCTAGTTCAATCATCATGAATATAAGGGTACATACTTAAAATAATTACTTAATGAAAACCAAAAAATATGAATTTGTCACAAATGCCTAATTTTAGGATGCAAAGCAATTACCTACTAAAACATTTCAAGAAAAAACTGCGGAATCTTCAAATCAGTTGCGGCTCCAATTTCCAGTGTCTAGTGGACAACAACATAGAAAAACTGGTATGACCAACTAAAATAGATCTCATTTTCGTTTAATATAAGGTTTTAATAATTCGGCAGAAAATGAATGGATTCCTGTTACGCCAAAAAAACAGGAACCGAAAAAGCCATTTGTACCTGCTACTGCTCCAACAGAATCATTTGCATTAAAATCAGTAACGCCTACAGTACCAGCGACAGTATCTACAATGCCAATTGTACCTGCTTTGCCCGCTATGTCAACAATGTCAACAATGTCAAATATGCCAACCATGCCAACCATGCCACCTATGCCACCTATGCCACCTATGCCAACTATGCCACCCATGCCAACTATTTCGAACTTGCCTTCAATATTACCTCAGCAACCTGTTCAGCCACAAGTTTTCTCACATTCAGCACCAACAGAAGTAAATTAATTAAAATGTAATTAGATTCTATGACAATCTATTATAATCTTACTTTCCTGTTTATAGACTATGGATATTGGATCGATTGTATCTCAAAGATTAGCAGCAATGAGAAAGTTACGAGAGAACCCAAATGACGTTTGTGCCCTTAATGAAATGTACAGAGCACAAAATGAAGTAAGAAAAATATCAATTAACATTTAAGCACGTTGTACTATTACAAATATGTCCATAACAGATGAGAACCTGGGCTGAAAGTAAGCAGATGCCAGGTCAATTTACGGGTTCCACGGGAGCGAAAGTTTTGACTCCAGCCGAACTTTCGTCTGGTTATCAAGCGTGGGCACGAAAGGTAACTTTATATTTCTGTTCATTTGAGTGGAAAATTGTTGTATTACTCATGCAATATATAGGTGATGAAACGTCATCTAATGAGTTTTTTTTTCAAATTATAAATTCGTTCAGAATTAGTAATGCGTGTAACAAGTTTTCAGGTACAGTCTTTAATGGAATCATTAAAAACATAAATTTTGGTCCTACAAAGACTGTGTTGTAGGCACAGACTACCTCTTACATAGGGGTAGACTCTGTGCCTGCACGGAAGCAAGGGAGCAATTATTGTTAAGAGAACTAAATTTACATCTCTCTCATTTATTCTAGAAGGCATATTACAAATTCATCTGACTCAAATTCAATAATGTTCTCTTGTAAGATTAATGCTAACTATCAGTAACCATACTTTTAAAAAGCATTCAATAAAAAAATATCACATAAAATTTCATATTGTATGAACTAGGATGGTTAGCATTTGTCTATATCCACCTGAGAATTTGTTACAGGCGTGTAGCTACATCACCCAAGAAACAACTGTAGCAGCCTGATGCAGAATTAATATTCTAATTGGTGAGTATTGTTTTAAAAAGAAAGCAAGAAAACTGTCCAGCAAACTTTTCTCATCAAATTAATATTAATATTAATTATAAATATTTTCTATTCAATGAAATCTTATACTTATTATTTCAAAAGTTTCATTGATATTTACATTTAAAAATAACTTATATTCTAAAATATTTGATTTCCTTAATTTTGATATAATCATATTATTCAGGATCAATTGGTATCAGCACAACCTGTTTCGGGTGGTATGGGTATGGCTTTACTACAAAAGATGGGTTGGCGACCTGGGGAGGGCTTGGGTAAGAACAAGGAAGGAACTCTTGTTCCTTTACAATTAGAAGTTAAACTTGACAAGCGTGGTCTAGTTTCTGAACAAGATTTAGGACAGAAAATTGGAAAAAGTGCAAAACCAATAGTACCTACAATAAAAACTTTAGAAGGTAATTAAATAAAATGAGTCATCAATTATAATAAAAATAGGTATATGGAATTATTAATTTTATGTAGGTAAACATCCAGTTTCTCTTCTTGGAGAATATTGTTCAAAACGGAAACTTGGAGCGCCAGTATATGAATTATGTTTTGAATGTGGTCCTGATCATAGAAAGAATTTTCTATTCAAAGTGAGTATTATAATAATTATATTGGAAATTTAAATGATTTGTAAAATAATTTTGTGTATTTTTTTTTTTTCAGGTGAAGGTAAATGGAATTGAATATAAACCTACAGTTGCTAGTCCTAATAAAAAGCAGGCAAAGGCTGAAGCTGCTCAAATATGCTTGCAGACTCTAGGTTTATTACCATCGTAAAATTGATATAGAGAAAACTTTTTCTACTACACAATACTATAAAATGTACAAATATTTGTAATTTATAACGTACAGAAATTTTTCTATTTGATATTTATCATTAATTTGTAGTTCATAAATACATCCCCACTCGAATATAGTTTTATTTCATTAATTCAACTGCTCGTGCGGTGGCGTCCTTGTCGTATACCTTATTTCACGAATCAACGACGCGTATTCTATCCGGTAAATATAAATAAAAAGCAAACATAACCTTTGCGTAATATCTTTTTATAATTTTGAAATATCAACATTTATAAAGTTATATTAGTTGGGTGACATTTCCAAGTGATCAATCATGTCGAATAATATAACGAACTGTAAGGAAATTCAGAGTGACCGGGTAATTTTTTTTATAATTGTTTCTATGTTATACTGCAACGGTAATTTGAATTCAAATCTTTTGATGAATGAAAAATTCAAGATTTAAATTAATTTATAAGTGGTATCAATTTTAATCAATGTCCCATATATAATTTCAAGATATCAAATTTTTCAGTGAATATCTTATTTTACTCAAGCTATTTTTATTGGTACTAATATAACTGAAATATATTTTCAACAAAATGGCAAATCTTTATACACATATACATTATGATGATGAAGAAGAAGCCTATGAGAATATGGATTATTATGATGATCTAAAATACGATTATGACACAAAATATGTAACTGAAGATAAAGAATCAATTTTTGAATTATATTCCAATTGTCTACATCTATCTATTTTTGATACTTTGTGGTATTTGATGCCATTATTTGGAGCATCTGTGTTATTCAGAATAATTGCTCAAATTCGTAAGTATTTATGCATATTTCATAATAATGTCTCATAAATAAAGCATACCTCATAAAAGGTTTTAGAGGAGAACCATCGTATAAGCTTTTTCATGGAAGTTCATTAGTGATTGGACTTTACATGCTTAGATATTATGCTGCAAATTTTTTACATTTTTTTATACCTTTTACGGCATTTTCATATATTGTACTCTACATTCCTCGAAAATTTAGAAAAGGATGGATGGCATTTATACCATCTGTACTAGCTTTGATGTATGGGTAGGTAGATTTATCCATAAGAAGTTGAAGAATATTAAAATTTCATCAATTTCAAATTAATCGTGTACTTTTTTTTATAGAGAATTATCAATGGAACCAGCAGATTGGCATAAAGTACGTGGTGTAGCTATGGTTGCAGCTATGAAAGTAATAAGCATATCTGCTGTAGTTGAAAAAAAAGAAGACATTCCTCCCCTTTATGTATATTTAGGATACATGTTCTGTGTTGTCACTTCTATATTTGGTCCATGGATATCAATAGAAGACTATAAAGCACTATCTTGTCAAAGACAATCAGTAATACTTATTTTAGACTTTTTCTAACAAAATACTTTAAAATAGTAAAATTACTCATATTGTTCTTTAATTTTAGGGATTTAAATGGTTGGTAATGACAATAACACGTGGCGTTTCTGCATTCTTCTGCTTGAGTGTTTCCAATTGCTGGTCCAGTTGGATTATCACTGATGATAATTGGAAGTTAGTATAATATTTTATAATTCGATTCAATTCATGTAATTTCATTTCAACGTTTAAAATAAGGTGGCTAGTTGCATACAGAGATGCACTAGCGTACAGAACGTCGCATTACTTCATATCATATATTGCAACAACGCTTTTACTCATTGGCGGGTACAAAACTTCACATGCCGACATTGTTAAACCATGGAAAATGGAACTGCCGCGATCTTTAGTATTAGTTGTGATATACTGGAATATGCCTATGCACTCATGGTTGAAAAAATGTGAGTTACGTTAAACGATTATCGTAAAAAGTATTCCAGGACCATTCATTAAATCTAATTTTATTCCTAGATGTTTTTCGTCCAAGTCTTCACGGATGCGGCAGGTTCGCCGCAGTAACACTAACATTTCTTGTCAGTGCAATGTTGCACGGTCTAAATTTTCAACTAGCAGCTGTACTACTTAGCCTTGGGTTCTACACTTATGCCGAATATCAAATAAGAAGAATTCTGGCTAGTACGTTTAATGCATGCATTGGTGCAAAACCATGTCCATACAAATGCAAGCATAACAATAGAGATGACAATGCCATTTGGATTAAATTTGTAAATATGTTTTTTTCTATTCTTTGCCTTTTTAATTTAGCTTATTTAGGTCTTATGTTTGATATTAACGAATTACAAGAAACAGGTTTTACGTACCACCATACTATGCGAAAATGGTCAGAACTCAATTTTTTTACTCATTGGCTATCATTAGCATTTTATTGCGTGTATTTCTTAATTGCTTAATGTTATAGTTTTTCGTTAAAAGTTATAAATTATAAAATACTCCAGATATTTACATCACCAGTATTTTCTTACAATTTTATATTTTTTAATACTGTTTCCTATGATACATATTGATTGAATAAAATAATTTTATTATGAAATTGAAAATAATTGTCATTGCTCCTTAGTTCATCCTTGAAATAAGTTTGAGAAACAATGTTTGCTTCAAAAGATATAATTTCAAATAGAAATAAGTAAAATACATAGTCTTTATTGATTATGAAACGCAATATAAAGTTCATAGATTACCATTATATATAAAGTACAGTGAACATTAATACGTAGTAATGTAGTAAAAAAGTTTTCTAAGTATAAGCACATATTAAATTATACTCTGTTAAGATTTTTCACTACGACATTAATCTGACATACTAGACTTCAAAAAACGTAATATTAACAGCATATTTTATGTAAATGATTAAAATCTCTTTCCTGCAGTTCAGGGCAAGAAAATATTAGTTGCACCTCTCCATAGGAGTTATAAGCCCAATATTGTTGGTATTATAACTTTAACATTCTAAATATCTATCAACTATTTATGGTATTACAAAAAGCAAATTGCTTTGCATATAAACTGCAGGACTATTTGATATTTTACTTAAATTCTATTATTATAACGACTTTACTGCAATATTCCGATCACAAATTTGCTTCTGCTGATATTTGAAATCAAACTTGATTTGTATGCAATTATAGAATAATTTTCATCTACACGAATATATGCACGTTAAAAGCATTTCTCTGTTTTTGATCAGTGATTTTCAAAAAGTTACTATACGAATCGCGTGACATTCGATCGACTAAGATTATGATGCCAATTCCCAGCAAAACTGACATTAATATACTTTGAAGAGTATTCAAATTTATCTTTACGCATAAATATACTTATAATTTCAATTCATAAAAACAGTAATTAACACGTAGCTATCGTTGTTATGTACACAAACCATTTTTTACACGATCTCTCAAATTAAAAAATTGTTAGGCTTCTCGAGATAATTTTAAACTCGAAAATTTCAACAAGATCGTAATTCACTGCGGTTTGAGATAATTTATTACTAATGCCATAAATTTTTTATATCATTATTTTTAAAAAAACGACAGCTTTTGCCTATTTCAACCAAATTCTTGGCACTTAATTCTGATCTCATAAATAAACTTTCTTCATATATCTTAACAATAGTTTTACAATATTTCGGCAAAATGCAGAATATAATAGAGATCTAAATACGTGTTGTACGTATTTTTCGATTTTATTTGATGTAATTTTTTTCACATGCTGTACAAAAGAATATTCTTTCAAAATGATATAGATTATAATTGCACCATTGCATAGTCTCTGTATTAAAGTTTTTGTACAAATGAAAATTGTTTGTTATTAGAGACTTATAGAGCACATGAAACATAGTTTCATCAAAGCTATTACAATAATGAAATGTACAAAGTAAAGTTGCATAAAAAACAGAGTAGAAGAATAATTATTCTAACTTTCAAGGCGAAAAAATACGTATTTAGAATGAATGTAAATCGATACTTGTAACAGTAACAGTTTACAATCAATGTTGTACTTAACAGTATATTTCGAAAAAAAAACGACTCGAAGTCGGTTCCTACGGGCTACACGAAACTGCGTCAGGAAGACATTATTATGTACATCTTCAGGCCCTTTTGAGATACGAATACGCATCTTCGTGCTAAACTAAAATTAGATCTATTTTTCTACTTCTTGTAAAGTTTTCAGAAATATTCTTCATTAAATCTTCTTCCCAGTAAACAGTGAACTGATTTTTTTAAGAAACAAATAAAATACAATATTTTTATCTTTTAAGTATAAAAATTTTTTAAATTCTTCTCAAAATTCGTTACTATACATACAAATTTGATTATTCAGTCAAATTTCATGATACGTTTTGTAGTTAGAATCATCATAATGGTTTTTCATTTGATTATTAACTCGAGATGAATTTTGTTTGCGTTTGTTTCAAACAGAGGTGTAAAAAGGCCTATAGATTATGTTCATGGCGCAGTCGTGTAGTCGTCTCCGTAGATTGAATTTTCATCTCTCCATTCTATTAATCTCTCTTTGTCTTCTTTTCCAAAACGCCATTTAAACTCGGACTCTCTAATTAGTTGCTGAAAGATGATACAACATACAGTAAGCTCTATAACAAATCTCTGTATAGTATTTATCTATAAAAATTCTACAGTTGCCTATTGCATAATATTCTAATACAACAGTAATACTACAATTCCTAAAACTGATGACAAAAATTTACAATGTTTCCATTGAAACCTCTTTCCATTTGGAGATAAATAACATCCCAGTTTAAATATAATATTTATACCATAATTGATCATTAATGCAAAACAAACAAAACAAATACTTTCAACTTGAACGCCATATGAATCTTGTCTAGATCGATTTTCTTCTTCGAGGAGAATAATATTTTTTCTCTACATCACATCTCGATAACCTTTTTTCTTTTTGAGCTCGCAATGCAATTAATCGTAATTTCTGCAATTAAAAATTTGAATAATTCATTCTAATCCCTCTCTTTATTTGAACGTGCCAACAGTTAGATGCTTTTTTGGTGAATGTTACGTTAAATTTGAAGAGCCAAAAGTGACATTGTGCATGTGAAACGAATTTTCTTTGATTATTTATAAAACGAAAAAAAAAATATAACATCGCGTGAATAACTACCAGTGAAAAATAACATTAAAAAAGAAAGAATAAACAGTTAATAAACGAGGCGCTAAAAAAGATGTCTTTTTAACGTGCGCTTATTTAATCAGCAGAACGAGAAAGCAAACATAAGAATTTATGTATATAAATATATTTATGAACATTCGACGTATCACACCCTATATGCATGAGAAATGGTTATTTGAGAAAGTAATACATCATTTCAATGAGAAGCTGATGTGATTTTACATTATGAACAAATATGAGATTTACGTGTTGAGAGCTATTCGCTAGTTGCATATTGTTTCTTCTTTCTTACAACATAACAACAGGCGATGATTATATAAACATATTTTGATTATCGATTATTGATTATTTCGTATTTGCTTCGCGATTTGTTTTTTGAAGAGCGATGATGTGTTTTGTATCATTTTCATTTTTTTTACTGAATGATGGAGTTTAAGCGATGAGACCTTCGGCGCTGGCGAGATGCTCGTGTTACCGGAATGTCCTCCCCAACGCCACTGAGAATATCGGTTAGTCATCTGATAAATGCTGTTTTATAACTTTTTGTCGTGCGCGCACTGCAAGTCACAGAAATAAATGGGATCGATTCGTTAGGCACCGCTGGTGCTAAATTGAAAGCTACTTTGCTGCCTAAGCACTAAATGTAGTAATTACGGTAATGTATACACAATAATTTCATTGACAAAGAATGTTTTCTCTTTTTAAGTTACATGCATTAAATCAAATTTCATGTTTTCATGCTGCATGCAAAATAATAAGCAACTGACTATAAATTCTTAAATAATATTTTTTTCAGTTTATTATATATCTTAATATAAGACGGTCCCTATACACACACACACGCACACACACATATATA
>NCVS01001006.1:47798-158727 GCA_003055095.1 Goniozus legneri | reverse complement strand
ATATATATATATATATATATATATATATTCTAATATATCTACAGAAACACAACATAAATATTTACTAATTATCATGAGGTGAAATAAAGAAATAAACATTTTTGCTAATTAGACAGTAAGCTTGTATGAAAAAATAAGCAATGCCATCACCATACGTAAAACGGAACGAAATTGAATAAATAAAATGGCATAGTCGAAAGACTGGGTACTTTTCAAAAACACCCTATTAGCTCAATTAAACGAAAAACGATGAACTAACTCAATAAATTAGAACAAAACACGACGGATTGTCTATTTTTTGAATAAATAAATAAAAATATAAATAAATAATTACATATAGGTACGTATAAATCGTTCTCAATTTCATCAAGACTTACTGCCTCAGAGAATGATAACGGGAAGTTCGGTCTGCAGATCGTAGTATCATATTCAAGCCTGTTTGCGGCTGCGCTACCGAATGATTAGCAGACGGCGAATTCACAACACGTGTAGCCTTGGCGATGCATGTAGCTCGTATGCTCGCCCTTGTCACGGGCTTAGATACAGTAATCGAGGTGACGGAAGGGGCGGTCGTAGTATTGCCGATGTTACGTATCTGTGTTGCCGGTTTAGACCTAATACGTCGCGAAGATGGGTCACAGCTACTGCTGACCAGCCAACTGTTTCTACAATTTTCATTCAGAGAATATGAAAGATCCCTACAAGTTTCTACTTCACTTCTTTCGAGAAAATAATGTTTCTCCAAGAACATGCAATAAGGTATCATTATTCTTCTTTCGAAAAGCCCTAATGATCGACAGAATTCAGATCAAGCTGTAATTCGATGTAGATAAGCGAGATGGAGTAAGGACATTATCTCATTAGGCAGAACCGATGATAGGATAGATGGGCGAAAGCGGAGATTCGTCTGAATGTAAGAAGCGTTCGATAGAGAATAATTAAATACGTCCATATAATTGATCTTTTCTGACCTTTTGACAAATGTAGTGGCGGTCGAGCGAGCCAATATCCGTTTCGGTGAATCTTTATCACGGTTACTGGACAATGTGGCGATAGATGCTTTCTGATACCTCGCTTGAATTAGAGATCCAAGATACGGACTGAAAATCAAAGTATTATTAAATTACTCCATCTAAAGGCTTCTTAATTTTTTTGAGAATATTAAAAATATATTATTATGCTTACTGTACACCGGTTGACGGCCCAGTTGTTGCAGTGATAGAACTTTGACTAGCGATTGTTTTTCTCCTGGCTTTGATCTGATTTAATTTGTCACCCTGTGTCATCGTGTTCGATGATTTCGGTACTGAGCTTAATGACGTTGGATTTACTAATACTTTTCGTCGCTCCTTTATAGCGTTTGTTGGATAATCCTTACTTATACCTGCCGTTGGACAACGATCCTCAAGCTTAATTCCATCTACGCGATGGACTATCCTAGACACGTTATCCTTTGCGATGTTGATATTCCGTTCGCCCGCTAATGCGGTATTCTTAGATCTCCCACTGATAGAGTAAATTCCATATTCGTGAACTGGATTTTTATTTTCCGATTGCAAAGGTTCTTTTAGCAATGAGTGAAGGTATGCTTCTTTCCTAAAAATATTTCATCATTACGTACAGTAATAGAATCTTCATATTAATTTAATTAACGAATGAAAAATCAAAGTAATTAGATTAGTATTTACAATTATGAATTTGAAAACTCATTTTTAACTACTCTTATAATAAAATTTAGTTTAATCATTAATCCAACTAACTGTTCAAGCCATTGCTGTTGATGTCCTATCACCGAACCGGGTCTACAAATTCTGATCCACGCGATCGTCTCATGCGCTGTTAAATGATAATGTTTCATGATATAGCAGCCTATGAGAGAGCCAGTTCTACCTAACCCGGCTTTGCAATGTACCGCCACTGCGCCACTCGCACTCTCAGAAATCTTTAAAAATTGTCGCATTATAGAATCTGTGGGAGTAGAGCCATCGACAAAATAAAGGTCCTTGTGATCGAATCCAGCATCTATAAATTTCTGAGCATCATAAATTTTTTTGTTGAGTCTTATAATAGTTGTAACATTGTTACGATGGAAATACGTGAAATACAGTTCTGGTCCATGCAATGGATATCCTGCAATATTGAATTTTGTTATCATTTTTTCACAAATAATTAAATCACAATATGAATTGCAAAAATACCATTCTCTATTTTTGATTTTGAGTGTGGACCACAGAAAGCAATAAACTTTCCTGGTACAATCCAATTCAAGTCACCATTTTCTACTTGCTCATAATGCTCATACTCTTTGACACGAAAGTCATCAAAATTGAAGAAACCAAGTTGATGGCACTTGTAAACAGCACTCAAACAGTCGCTTAATCCTATTTGATAACATGGTGCACCAACAGAAGCATCTCGAAATAAAATGAAAGGAGGGCTGTTTGGACTAGTTGTTAATAACTCAAATACCTCAGATGGTGTGCGATTGAGATAAATAATCTAATATTGAAAAATATTGAATTAAGACATAAAATTAGTTTTTCAATTAATGAAATACTTACAGCATAACATCCTATGAGAAATGCTGCGTTTACTCTTTTCTCAGGATACATTGTAGTATAATGTATGATCTTCTTTTTTTTCAACGTTACAGCTTTTAGTTTCTTGTTAACTTTCTGACAATATCTATATAATCTAGCCAGATTAAGTGGACCAAAATCGGCATAAAAATTTTCATATACAAGTTCACTATCGATACTAAAATAGTGAGAATGTTGTGTACTTTTTGGTTGCACTGCTGTCCTTAGAGTAGCAAAATAAAGTCTATCTGAAATGATATAATATATATATATATATATATATATATATAATCGATTTCTCACAAGTTAACTGGCATAATTTATAATCAATTCACAGTCACATATTGAAACTTCATACTGTCACATGAATTAAATTACCTCTGATAAATTCAGTGGCTGTCACTAGTATATCACTCTCGTCCTCCATTTTCTCTGGATTTATTTTAATCCAGTTTCAAAAGATTAACGGAGAGAAAAGGAAAATATCTTATGATAATTAATACCCTATCGAGGATACATCTCGTTGCTGAAAATGAAACGCCACAGTGCGTTTTCCGTGTATAAACACAGACGTATTGAAGGTTAGAGTGTAGGTGTAATCGTGCCAAATGCTAATGTATTCTTCACCTACGCATTAAATGAAAGAGCAAAATGAAAAAAATAATCGAATCGCGTTCGATCAACGTAACAAACACAGCACAAGCATATTTATCGATCGATCGAACGCGATCCGTACAACCGACTCCTACTACACGCAGTACACGCACGAAATACTTGACACTTTACGGTTTACCTGTGCGCGCGACCGTTAGGAGATTCACATTCAAAAAATGAATCTGGTGGGGGCTGATACAGACTGGTGGGGATGACTAAATCAATTACAAATTTTGTTAATTTCAATTTCATTTTTAATTTCCCGCGTACTCGCACTATTTAACTTGCGAACGATGTTTTTTTTTTTAATTCAAAATAAAATCTTTATCATCAGCAATTTATAGACGATTCGTTATCTCAAAAATTTTTTCCCTTCCTATCCACCTACGAATCTTACAATGCGCATTAGTAACCACCATTCCTGACAACGCGCCGCCATGTTTGCCCACACACGCGATTTATAGCGATTTCGAGATATCGCGCGGCAATCGCGGCATTTAGAAGCTCTCGATTTGGCGTTATCCCCGATCGTTTCCAACCATTTCATGAAGCCATTTTTTCTCGTGCTACACAACTCAATGAAACCGTCTTACCATTTACAGTCAAACTACTACCTAGTAGATTACAATTTACTTTTCGCTTCAATAGAAATATTTTACTTGTTGAGAAATAACTTTTGGTTTGATAATCAATATGTCTAATAAAAAATATTTAATAATTTATACAATACTTTGTATGTTTTATGTACAAGTAAAATAAGTAATTTCGGCAAATCAGGGGCAAAAAAGTTATTTCGAGTCTCGATTGAAAATTTGAATTCATTACCAGGAGCACATGATGCTGGGAAAGATGATAAACTTTACCAGTGACAAATACGACAACTTAAGCGTTTAAAAAAGCTTGTAATTTGATAGATTAGAAGTACGAAATAAGATATCGTGAATGAATATTTATTAATGACTATATAATTATCAATTTCTTAAAGATCTTTATACATCTCATCAAAATCAAATTCCTCCACTGCAATAGACGTATCTGGTTCAGTAGATTCTTCCTCACAATTTTCCACCTCTTCAGTTTCCTTAGCTTGCTCTTCACTTTCAAAATCCACCGATTTTGAATTTTCCAAATCAATCTCAGATGGGAAAAATATCTTTTTCACTTCTTTTAGATGCGGTTGTATATTATTAATTATTTCCAATGGCATTTCCAATGACTGTTTTATAGTTGCATCCATAGGAGGCAGAGGTTCTCTTGGATAAAGAGCTCGATGTGATAAACTATTCCAAGTATGTTGCACGGAAGGACTTTGTATGCAACCTGGTAGATATTCACTGTCTTCCAATCTCATTGCATCTATCAGGTTTCCTACTGCTGTTAGTTCTTGATCTGTAAAATTTTTTATTGTTGATTTAAATGGTTTGGTCCTTACATGTCTCTTCTCTTCTGAATATGGAAATCCCACTTCAACAAAACACTAAAATTAAAATTAACAATTAATTAAAAATTTTTAGTAATTCAATATAAATTTATTACCCAAGGTTTATTTGGTATATTAATACGTGGATATAAAATAATTAATCGAGGTACAGTGTCTGTATGGTATACCCTTCTAACTAACATGACTCGATCTTTTTTCTCCATAGCTATAGCAAAGCTGTAGAATTTTTGTGCAGTCTCCTATAAATGTAACAAATGTTAATAACTAATATAAATTGATTCCTCCCAAGATATATGATTATAAATTACTTTATTTTGAGGAAATATAACTCTTGAGTTACTTTGAGCCCAGTCATGAATTTTTATATTCTCTTTTTTAACAAATCCAAGAACCTTATAACTTTTAGGGCCTCCCAAATATTTCATTGCATCCCGATCTTCATCTAATTGAACACAATTTATAAGCTGAACTATGTTGGTAATTACAAAATAAGAAAAATTATTTTTACCAGTATAAGTAATATATTCTCGTCCAAAATAATAACTATTAACAATATCTTCTGGATCACAAGGATTACGGTATCTATCTTCTTTTTGTACAGTTTTTTTTACTGGACACAATTTATCAATGCTCTCATCATTTTGTCTTTTCTGTGTCATTGTAGCAAATTTCCATGTAGGTAATCTCCAATTTGCTTTTACATGTAAATAAGATGCAATGGGTATTTTAATGTCACCTAATTCCAAATCACATTTCCATGGTATTGGTTTTCTCTTTGGTATTTCATAAAATCTTAATTGTTCTAATGCATTTTCAATTGTTATGTATTCTCCACAACCCTATAAAATGTATGACTAATTTATGATAAACTATATTAGATTCTACATATAAGATACACTTACACAATTAAAAGTTTTTCTTACTAATTTCTGAGTAGTACTTAAATTTTCTTCATCTTCTTTATATAAATCGATATCACCTCTAAATGAAAATAAATATTAAAACATGATAACACAAAAAAAAATAAAAAACAAAATAACATACATGCAAAATAACTCTGTGCTGTATTCTTTTAACTTATTAATGATCGGTTTTTCAGTCATTTTCTTTGTCTTATTGTTATCCATAAACTTAGATATAAAAAAAAGTCGTTTATCACAATTTTTTCTGAAAGAGTAATGATAATTAGAAGTGTAACAACATTAAATAAATAAAACTTTGAAATATAATTACAATTTTTCTGTTGAAAGATGTGTAAGACCTATAGTTAGAGCATCAGTAAATTCACTTTCAATATTTGTATTCTCTACATTCATAAAATCTTCAATAAGATCCCAATTAGCATATTGTAAATTACTTAGAACATTTATATTATTTATTCCATAGTTATTTTTTGTGCTTTCGGTGGATCCCATTAAAATAATTCCCACACTTCCTTTGGATTTAGAAAATATCTAAAATTATAAAATTTTTGTTTCTAAATCGACCTAATAGTATAGTGATAAATACAATCATACTTTTTTTTCAATTGCTTTTCTGACAAGAATTTTTGCCTTCTGAAGGAATTCTGTATCAGGCGAACCATCAGAATTCTTGACACCTAAATCCAAGATATAAACAGCTGTATCCTGAAATAAAATTTCATATAAAGTGTAAAATAACTCATCTTTTTATACATCTTAAGGAGTAATCTTTCAAGCGATAATTACTGGCTTTCTTGACATTTTGACACAAATATCTCAAATTTCCACTTCTTAAATATCCAATTTTGACAAAACTATACGTGTGACGTTTAATTCAATTACGCATGTTCATATGTCCTTCGAATATTCTGATTGGTCAAGTATGGTCACGTGTATTAAGTTTAATTCGGCATTTCTTGTTGAGAACCCAACAAGTAGAAGCGGCAGAGGTTAGGACGTTAGGTAGTTGTGGGATGGTAGTTCTGATACACGTGCAGCGTGCATCTGTAACTGTATGCAATATTTTGAAATACTAAAATTTATAATATAATATAAATAATCTATCCCCGACTTCACAATGGCAACGCCAGCTAAAAGATCCGAAGTAGAGGAACGTGATAATAAAAATGAGGTATCAGTATATAAACTACGAATATTAATTTCTGTTGTCTTGTTTATTGATTATTTTAACACATAATAGAACTTAATATGAACCAAAAATTCAATTTCATGAATCGAAATTTGAATTTGAATCATGAAACATTTTTAAATGAAACATTGCTTTTTTTCTAGAAAATGGAAATTCAGGTTGATTTTGAAGGGCGAAATCCAGATGCCACAGATTTTCATGGAATCAAAACTCTGTTGGAACAACTGTTTTTAAAAACTCATATTGATTTGAGTGCATTGACAGATGTGATTTTATCCAATCAATGTGTTGGATCTGTTTTAAAACAGTCAGAAGATGTGGAAGAAATAGAAGATGACGATGACAGTGACGTCAATACAGTTTTTGGTATCACAACTGTTGTTAATCTCAATGAGAACGAGGTATGAAATCTCAGTCAATTAATTAAACTGAAATATGAAATCTAAATGCACACTGCTAATAAAATTTTTTTCTGCAGAATTGTTTGAAAGAACTAAAAGGTTTATTGTTAAATCAATCTGCAACCCACGCAAGTGATGCGACTAACAAGTACATAAAAGGTTTACTTGAGGATGCATCAACAGTATTAGGATTATTGATCAATGAGAGGTTTATAAATATACCTGCTCAAATATCTATTCCCTTATTTGAACATTTAATTTCTGAAATGAATGTTGCAATTAAAAAAAAAATGCCATATAGGTTCTCACATTATGTGATGATTTGTAAGCTATACAAAACAAACAGCACTCAAGAACCATCTGTTTTATGGAGTAATCCAGAAGAAGAAATTTTTGCTGAAGAATCTAAGTATAGTTTTGAATTTAATGTTGAAACTGAATGTGATAAAGGTCTAACAGGAGCTTGGAGTGAATCAGATGATACATTGATACCTTACAGAAAAGTTCTCATATTTGAAGCTTCAAAATTACCTAATATCATAGAAAAGGTTAAATCTCAATCTTAAGAAATTGAATTATTCTATTGGTAATGAGAATATTGACATAATACCATAAATTTAGTTTTAGAAATATGAAGATTTTGTACATTAAATCTATTTTTGGAACATAAATTTCACTCGATTTTATGTCAATATTATTGACATAGATGCTATGTATTAACCAAATAAACATAGAGTTGTGTGAAAATTAATCTTTTGTTTTTTTTTTATATACCTTTTAGTGGCATGTGTGAAACAATGATTGTTGCTAAACACTTCTGAAGTATTTATCTGTAAAATAAAATTTAGAAATTAATTTAGATGGAATACATTAAGTAACTTATTACCAAAAATTATACCAATACAGTAAAATACTTTGATAAGTACTTAAAATCATTAGCATGAAAATGTTCTGAACATACAGTGCATCCTTTGAAATTATATCAAAAGATAATTCCAATGTCTCTAACCACTTCATTTTCTAATTATAATTCTTTGGAAACCTGGAAAAATAAAAAGTAATATTGAATTTCTATCTTAATATTTCAATAACGTATTTCTTAATGGAGAATTGAATACTCACTGATGAAAAGTAATTACTCTTGTCTTCTCAATGAGCAATTGTGGCTCATTCAATTTCCATTTTCTGTTATGAGAGGAACGAACAATATATCGCCTCATATTTCTATTATAATTATGTACATATTAACCTAGGATTATTAAAAACAATCTTCCGAGTTGACAGTGCCGCTGAATGCGATATGACATAACGTAACCTAATAACTTACATATTGAGCCTAAGTTCGACGACTTCAATTAATTTTCAATAATAATATTGGGTTTTCCTCAAACGCCGATTTATTCTATCGGGACATAATAGAACTATCTTATAAACAACATTTCCATCAGTATTCCATCTTCTTCAGACTTTCATGATATTCGTTTTACGGAAGCGAGTATCTCCTGAGTGTTATTTAGGTACAAATGAGTGTTAATAGTTAATAATTTCTTATTTATTATTTGAAAACATGATTATTTTATTATTTTACAATATTCTACAAAAGTTCAAATTTTTTGCACTCATTCCTTAACTGTGAAAATTGAAAAATCATTGAGTACAAAATTCAAAGAAGATATTACTGTTTGTAGCATCTTATAAACACCTATGAATAACATATAAAACAAAATAGTAATTTCGAAAATTATTTATGAATTATAAGGTAAGTAAAAACTACGTTCTAATAATAAACCAATTTAACATTTTTTTGTTAATTATTTACTTTTTAGCTAAGAGAAGTCTAAAACTTATTTTTTCCTAAGATATTCTACAACTTTAATTAATTCAATATAAGATGACATATACATGTAACAAATAGTATTTTATGCGAAATTTTGAATTCTTGAATAAAACAAATAATATTAAATTAGTTAACAGTAGTAATAAATTTTTATTTTTTAGGTCAATTTAAAAATCAAAAAATGGAAGATAATCCTAATGCTCTAGATGCTACAGACGATTGTGTAATGTCTAACCGTCTTGTGACCGTCTCTGACCGTCGTATGTCTATTCGCGATTTACCGGATGAAATGCTCATTGAAATATTATGTCACGTTGATCCTAAAAGTTTGCTCCAATCTCAATTAGTTTGCAAACACTGGCGCAATCAGATACGAAATGCCGTTTGGCTTAGAAAAGCCGAAGACGCGGTTGGTCAAGCATTGCCATACAATGAAGATAGGCCATGGTATCTCTATTATCTAATGACTCAAAATCTCTTTGAGCGTAATTTGCTGCAAAATCATTCAGGAGAATTAGGGTTACTTCATTGGAAAAGCGCGAGAGGTTGGCACGTTGAAAATCCTCCCCATGGTACCCCCGATTTACCGAACGATCCAGTTTTTGAAGGAAAGAATTTTTGTTTTGTATCCTACGATTCAGATGTTACGAGTCAAAAGGTGATTCTTAGTCATTGTGGTTTCCCCAATCACTTATGGGACATCATACAGCCTCCTATCCAAGTAATTTTAATTCAATAGTAAATAAGAAATTCAAAAAGTTCAGCCTAACTAAAAACATTTTTAATTTGTAGGTAAGTGCGTGGTTTTGTAAAAAAACGGACGATACGAGTTATACAATTGAATTATCTATAAACGGTGACAATTGGATCTCTTATAAAGATTTAGATTATGACGACGAAACGTCGAGACATAATATAAGACCTAATAGTTGGTATTATGTAAGTAGGAACTATAATTTGTCGCAGTGAGAATAATTATTAAAATTGATGAATTTTCATCAGATGCAGCACGTTTTCAGAAACTATGGAGTAAGTTTAAAAAAGGTCAAGTTTCGACACAGCTCACATAAATTCTGCAGAGTAGCAGGAGTTTGTATTAAAGTTAAGGTTCCAGAGAATATGTCAGAAATTACACAAAGTATGTTCGTAAAAAAATAATTTCGTTGAATTATATATGTATACATTATAATAATTGTTAAAAAGAATTTGTAAATTTATTATAAAATTGCTGATATACAAGTAGATAAGATAGTAGTTGAATGACAACTTACCGATAGATAATAAAACAAAGCCATCCCTTGGTAACTGTCAGTACTAATCTGGGTTCTCTTACTTCCGGTGCTTCCGGTAGTTCCGATTCGAATTATTGATAGTGAATCTAACATTCAATATAAAAGAGTGAAAAAAATTTGAATTTATCCTGAGCACTAAGTTTGTTTTATGTTTATAGTGATGTCATCTGCGCGAAATAGAAAATTAGACTTAGAATGCAGAGGAACAAATTCTGCATAAGTGAATTTAGAAACCCATTTTGACCGTGTTCAAATATCTTCGAACTGTTTGCAAGGTTAACAAAATATGATTTCTGTTTTTTTGATTAACATATTTTTTTTTTTTATTACAGTATTTGCATATAGTGAATAGATAAAAAAACTCAATTGTCTAATATATTATAATTATCTTTTTACAATAGATGAAAATTTCATGTTGAATCGTGTTGAAAATTGAATCACGTAGAAGAGGAAAAAAGCTGCTTTACCAACCGAATTGCGTGCGAAGTGAAGTACACATCAGTTTCTAGTAAACGATGATTGGCGCGCCGGGGTCGCAGCTGATCGCAGTGTGGGTGGAAGTGAGAGGGTCGTCAAGACGGAGCAAGAGAGAAGGAGATAGAGAGAGAAAGAGACAAAGACAGATAAAGTGATAAAAGTCGAGAGATGGCCGCGCGCTGATGCCGTTGACTTCTCGCGATATATCGGTGTGCGAGTGTACACCTCGGGAATCGAGAATCCCACACGACTGCACGAGTGCGCGGGAGAGGGGTGGATGAGAGTGCGAAAGAGATAGAGTGTGAGAGAGGGAGAGAACGAAAAACGGAGACTCGTTGTTATCGTTTTTTTGAGCGCAGAGAGCGAGAAGAAAATCCGTACGTACGTGCGAATTTTTTTTTTAAGATGCCTAACAGCATCGTCACGAGTCGACTCGATTCGTCGTGCCATCGCTCGAGACAGTAAGCAAGAAGTGCGAAAAGGGGCTAGGGTGATCAAGGAAGAGGGACGAGCGTGAGTCGAACACGTAAATATAAATATATTTGGCTGAGGAGTCGAAAGCGATGGGAAGATGGTGAGGGAGGACTTCGGCCGCTGGCATGGGTTCGCAAATGCTGGAAATACTGAGACAGGGTGTCTGGGCGAGTCTGACAGGCGGCTGGTTTTACGATCCCCATCTCGATGTATTCTCGAATACATTTCATCTTTACATCTGGCTGTTCCTGCTATGTCTACCTTTCACGATTTACCTTGTGAGTATCGAGTGACTTGCACGTGCGTCTGTGTAAGTGTCGTGTATTTTTTTTTCAATCGTTATCACCTGCGAAATGTCAATCGTCGATGTGGACTCTCGCGATTGTTCTTTTCTTACACTTGTCACGTGATCGCGACTGTTGCTTCTTGCAATTGTCAGCTGTCAGTGTGTGAGATTTCTTTGCATACTGGTATTTATCTTTTACATTTGCGTGTTTCACAGTACTTTCCACCATCGTTGTATATCTGGCTTGGATACTGCTCATCGATAGCGGTTCTCTTTGGTACAATAAAGTGTGTCAATCATGCATTGCACAGTGTATACGACACAACAGAGTGTTTGGAAGAACCAGGACAAAGTGTTAGCCAGCAGAAGTCGGAAAGCGAAAAGAAACGTGCGGCACAGAGTAAACGTAGGGAACAGACACAGGATCAGATAGACAATGGAATAGAATTACAAGTGTTAAATGGTATTTATCTGAATTAAAATAATGTTTTGTGACTATTATTATTAGTAACTGTTTTTATTTCGTAATCTAGGTAAAACAGATACACCACCTGTTGAATGTTCGTCTCGGAATTCATATATCGAACCAAATATTCAGAATGCGGATGCCGATAGCATTACTTCGGAATATAATCAAGATAAGCCTAGTTCTACAATAGATTTAAAAGTAGAGATACACAGGAAAAATAGTTCGGAGAGTTCTGAAGAAGCACAGCAACTAAACAAGCCAATGGTAACTAGTTTGAATGTGCACGAAGCCAAATTAGTCTCTGCCGCTCAGTACCATGAACCAAGATTAAGGGATGTGATAAATGGTAATTACAGGTTATTCAAAATTGGAATTGTTCTACTGTATATAAAAATGTTGTAGCAACTTATATTTTTATTTTGTTTGAATAGAATGGCGATTGTTACGTCAAAAATATGTAGTGATAACCGAGGAGGATCGTCCAGGGCCACGGAAATTATCCCGACATTCCTCCGAGGAAACTAAGAATAGACATTCGAAGCAGGCAAGCCTTGGAAAAACTGGATCCGAAAGTCAGATAAAACAAACGAGTTCGTTAGAGTTGGAATCGAATGGCGATGATTATCCGTATTGGAAGTCCAATCAGAGTGTACGACGACTCAATTCGAATTCGATTCCGATGGAAGCGCATTTGACTAATGACCATCCACAGAGCTTAGAAATCATATCGAAAAAAGAAGATGCGGAAAAAACAAAGATTCCTTCACATCCTCAATCATTAGAAGTATATTTCGCATGAGATTCTGTTGTGGCATGAATATTTTTACGTAATTTAAATTTCTATCTCTGTTCATCTCATAGGTAATAGCGAAAAAATCGCATCTGTCGCAACAACTGGTTCATCCACAAAGTCTTGAGACGATTGGGGCAACCAACAAAAGTGTTAATACGACAGATGACAATAATTTACCTCTTCATCCGCAAAGTCTCGAAACTATCAATACTAAAAAAGTAAATTAAATATTTTTAAAGACTTTTAATTTTATTCTAACTATATATTCATTATTTTTATAGATTTTACCTCAAAACACATTGAAAAGAAGTCAACTGCAGTTGTTACCATATCTATGTTACGGTTCGGAAATTGTACACCCAATAGCTGAACAAAGTGACGAACAATTTGGTAACGAGAGCTCTAGTGGGCTTAGTCTTCGTGATTCTTATAGTCCTCTGCTTACGCGTAAAGCAACAAGTGAAACAAAGCCTAATACAAATCGCGATCGTAGTCTTAGTACGGGTAGATTTGAGGAAAGATTTTCTAGGTAAAAATTTTTCTTACGACCCTTAAAATAAATTAGAAAATCGATGCTGATGTAAATCTTTACTTTACCAGTTTTAACGAAGATCGAGCTATCGACAACGATTCAGCAAATTCTCGTGACGCCTTACTTGAGGATCCAAAACCAAGTGCCAAAAGGCGTTACAGTAACACAAGTGATAGTAGTCGAGAATTTTCGGATAACGAGAGGCGGAAGGAGAAGCGACAGGAGAAAACGAAAAACTTGGAAGATCCGTTATTGAATACTGGAAGCGTTGTTGGTATTGATTGGTTATTCGAACCATGCACTATTGAACCATCATGGGCTAGTAAAAGTGAGTGCAGAGAAGTTCATTATTTCTTGTTAGACAATATTTATCGGTAGAATCATGAATTTCGCGTTTAACTACCACATATTATCACATTTGTAAATTTATGCTGCCAGTATTTTGGACATTTACACAATCCGATGATACGGATACATCCGAAAGCCTACCGGCTAGTACCGATTGTAAGTTGATTTGTTTCCTGAAGTATTCTAAATGTTAGATGCTAGAACCTGTTAAAACACATTCTTTTGAACACGAATTTTTACACAATTTTTTGCGTTATATATCTACCGAAGGTTTCTAAATCACACTTCAATTTCATTAAAAATTATAGTGTTCCACTTGTAATAAGTAAAATTTCGTTACAGACTTGCATACGAAGGATCCAGATTCTGGTTCGTCTAGTACGACAACACTCAGTACAGAAAACGAGGTGAAAAGAAAATTGTTGCCACAGTTGGAGGTAGAGAACAAGCGTCATCAGGGTGCTATACCAAAACAAAGCCGGCCGAAACCGTTGCCGGAGGCAAGCGAGGAAGCGTTATCGGGCTCGAATGTATCTGCTACGACGTCAACGACGAAACAGCCACGCTCGAAAACGAAACGACCAGATGGTCCGCGACGTCACGTCGAGAGACTCGAAAGAAGAGCCGACGCCACCGCTACCACTGGAGGTGGTTCGAATAACGAACTCAGTACGTTACTACCCAGCCCAGCGCCCGGAATACCCGGGCCGATTTTGGCCGCCTATTTGAATCCTCGTCTACCCGTACAGCCACTCACGACATCGGAGTTGCGTCTTCGCACGTCCGAAGGCCGCAATTCGCTAGCTAGACACATGCAGCTGAGAAGTTACGCTGCGAGAAATCACAGCGCCACTCGTCACAGCAGACGAGATGAAAATTTCGTACCATTGAGTACTCTATTCGGTCTCATCTCTAATGACGAATGGAATGTAGCTAGTAATGCTAAACAAAACGAGGCAGCGATTGGCGATACGAATTATTTTAAGGATGACGATATTCATTATTTCAAGGATGACAACGGGCGCTGGCTGGCGTATACTATCAACGACAAGGGTGTCGGCGTGTGCGCCAACACACTTGTTAGACAACAAATTAATCAGAACCTCCAGTACGACGCAAATTGGGAACTGACGGATTGTTCTCTAAACAATAGCTATAGCAGCCTCTCGTTGAACTCGGCAGGACTAACGGTGATTATCGATACCCCGCCTGTCCTGTCGAGTCCCGCGAGCAACCAAACGAAAACGCAAAATTCACTGCCATCGAATCTGGTCTCATCGAATGCTGGCAGTTCGAGTCAGTGCACTATGGAGAACCAGTTACGGGATTATTCAGCATTCAGAATAGAGATGGCAGACCGTCACAGAAGATTACAGAACTTATTCGGAGGTGCTGTTTTCCTTAATGCGACTCCGGTGGATGGAAGTGGCCAGTTGCCAGCGCTAAGTTTTCCGACGCGGCAAGAGACTGATTTGAACGCGAGTTTGTCATGGAATCGTTTCATTGACGGTCTTGACGGTACGGATTCAAAGTCTAAACAAACCCGTCACTACTATAATTGGAAAATCGGCAGATTGCCACATTTGAAAATCAGATTCGATCGATTATCATTACTGGCACTCCTCGATCGTAACTTGACTATTTTCGAGACGATCGTATCGACGTTCCTGGCAGTGGCAGTGGCTGGTTTAGGGCTGCTTGTACTTCAACAAGGTTTCTATCGGGATATCTTCGCCTTCATATTCTGTTTCGTGACAGCAGGTTGCCAATACTCGCTGCTCAAGTCGGTGCAGCCCGACGCGGCTTCGCCGACTCACGGCTTCAACAGAATAATCGTCTTCTCGAGGCCGGTTTATTACATACTTTGCTCAGGAATGATACTGATAGTGAACGAGTCGCTGAAGAACTTGAAGAACACCGATTTTCGTGTGTATGGTCTGCGTGTATCCGATTACGATGTGATACTACAAGTTAGAAACATTATGCTGATATTTTTGCTGTGCTTCCCGATAGTATTTTCCCTGGGTCTGTTCCCGCAAGTCAATACGTTTCTCATGTACCTGTGCGAACACTTGGACATACATTTGTTCGGTGGTAACGCTACCACCAGCCTCGTGTCGTCGATATATTGTATAACGCGTAGCGTCATAACCGTTCTGATACTCTACGGTTTCGCCTACGGCGCCCTCACCGAACCAAAATCCTCCCAACACATTTTATTTTCCATCTTTGCCGGTTTACTCGTCGCCATATCTTACCATCTGAGCAGGTCGTCGTCCGACCCTAGCGTCATATGGGATATTCTTAAGACGAACCTCTGGCCGCCGGAGATCTACACCGAGGAGAAAGAGGTCAAGATAATCGAGAACACGTCGAGGACGGAGAGCCTGAACAAAAGCTACAAAGAGCCCAAAATCCGTACTCCTGGAAAGAAGAAAGACGTGAAGATCAAAGTGGGAGAGCAGATGTCGGATTCCGAGCTGGTGGACCCGCTACCGGAGAAGCTCAGGTCGACGGTGAACGCGAGGCTGAAGAACGACTTGATAGTCTGTGGGGCTATCGGCGTGATATCCTTCGGAATTCACTGTTCCACGGTATTCACAGCTCTTCAGCCGGAACTGAATCCGGTCCTCTGGGGCATCGCCAGTTGCTTGGGTTTCCTGCTCCACTACATCGTCCCACAGTTGCGTAAGCAACTACCTTGGCTGTGCTTATCCAGACCAGTGTTGAGGAGTCACGAGCACGCTCAATTCGAAGTACGCGAACCCGTGAAGATCATGTGGTTCGAGAAAGTCTATGTCTGCCTTTGCTTCCTGGAGAGAAACATTCTTTACCCCGTGGTGTTCCTCGGGGCGCTCACCGAGTGCTCGTCGAAGATCGTGGGCAAGTTCGGTGAGAGTATGGGAGCTCTCATAATCGTCATCTGCGGTCTCAAGTCGCTCAGGTCGGCCTATTCGGACCCGTCGACGCGGTACTTGGTGCTCGTCTTCTCGGTCCTGCTGTTCCGGGTGGACTTTCGCGAGTACAGCGAGACATTCCTGGTGGACTACTTCGTCACCGGCATAGCCTTCGCTAAAGTCTACGAGCTGCTGTTGAAGATACGCTTTGTGGTGACGTACATCGCGCCCTGGCAGATCACCTGGGGCAGCGCCTTTCACGCGTTTGCGCAGCCGTTCTCAGTGCCCCACTCGGCGATGCTCTTCCTACAGGCGATCATATCCGCAGCATTGAGTACACCGCTCAATCCACTATTGGGCAGCGCTATATTCATCTCATCATACGTGAGGCCCGTCAAGTTCTGGGAGCGAGACTACAAGACGAGGAGGGTCGACCACTCGAACACCAGGATGTCATCCCACCTCGAGCGAAATCTGGGAGCCGACGACAACAACCTCAACTCGATATTCTACGAGCAGCTAACGAGGTCACTGCAGCACAGTCTGTGCGGTGACCTGGCCCTGGGCAGGTGGGGCAACGTGGAGCAAGGAGACTGCTTCCTGCTCGCCTCCGACTATCTCAACTGTCTCGTCCACATCGTCCAACTGGGCAACGGCCTTGTCACGTTTCAACTGCGAGGATTGGAATTTCGCGGCACTTATTGTCAACAACGAGAGGTCGAAGCGATATCGGAAGGTATAGAGGACAACGACAACTGCTGCTGCTGCGAGATCGGTCATTTTTCCAACGTCCTCAGCGTGAACGCAGCATTCAGCCAACGATGGCTCGCCTGGGAAGTGGCGAGCGCTAAATACGTCCTCGAGGGTTACTCGATATCGGACAATTCCGTGATATCGATGCTCCAGGTATTCGAATTTCGTAAAGTTCTCGTTACGTATTACGTGAAGAGCATCGTATTCTACGCGGTGAGGTCGCCCAAGCTCAAACAGTGGCTCGAGGACGTCGATATCGTTACCACTCTGAAGCTCACTCTCGACAAAAACTTCGTCGACCTCGATCCTGTATTCAACATGAATATCGACGAGGATTTTGATTTTCGTGCCAATGGGATCACCAGGAGCAGCTTCTGCAACGTTTATTTCGATTGGATACAGTTTTGTGCTTCGAAACAAGACAAAGTAAGATTTCTTTCTTCTTTTTTTTCAAATTTATCAAATTTCTAATGCAAAAAAAATGTTTCAGATGTTAGAGAGATCACGTGATTCCCACCTTGTATCGCTCTGTTTGGCTCTCAGTCTCTTGGGTAGACGTGTATTGGGCGCTGCATCTCATAATACGGTCTCTAGTGTTGAATTTTTTTTATATGGTCTCCATGCGCTATTTAAAGGTAAACGGATTCGTACATTGGATTATTATCGTTTGTAACCGTCGAATAAAAGATCGAACATTGCAGGGGACTTTCGAATCACATCAATTCGAGATGAGTGGGTACTACACGATGTGGACTTGCTACGAAGCGTCGTTGCGAAAGGCGTTCGTATGGCTCTGAAATTACATCAAGACCACTTCATGAGTCCTGATCAGTACGCGGAACCGCCAGCTCTCTACGAAGCAATTGACAATCACGACAAAAATTTGGTAATTAGCCACGAGGCGGATCCGCTGTGGAGAAATGCTGTTTTGAGCGGTGCACCTAGTCTATTAGCTTTAAGGTAACATTGCAATTACGATTTTTAAATATTGTAAAAAGTAACGAAAGAGAAATACATTAAATTTTATTTTTAGGCACGTACTCGACGATGGAATTGACGAATATAAAGTAATTATGCTGAACAAACGATTCTTGAGCTTTCGCGTGATCAAGATGAATCGAGAGTGTGTACGCGGTTTGTGGGCCGGCCAACAACAAGAACTAGTATATTTGAGAAATCGAAATCCTGAACGGGGCTCGATACAGAACGCGAAACAGGCTCTGCGGAACATCATAAATAGCTCGTGTGATCAACCTATCGGTTATCCTATATACGTCTCGCCGTTGACTACTAGTTATGCCGAAACGAACGAACAATTATGTTCGATAATAGGAGGTCCTCTGAGTCTAGGGGCGATAAAAAATACCATATTAAGATTGTGGCGCAGGTGAGGCTTGACGAGGAAATGAAATTCTCGTTAGAGAATGTAGAATACAAATTCATACTTTTATTCTTTATTTTAGAATTAGAAGACGATGTGGTCAAGGCTGTTCATCTGGCGGAACGGGATCTCAGGATGATGGTGGTTTCGGGAACGAAGGTGTCTACGCAATGACGACAATTAATATACATTCTGGTACTGTTGAAATTTTAATATCGTACTATTATTCATAAACAAGAAAAATATTTTCTATTATTTTCTTTTAGTCGGTTATGCACAATCGGGTCACAATACGTCAGGTTCGCAATCGATGGAATCTGGTTGTCAAATAGGTGGTTCGACTGGACGAGGTTCACTTGGACGTACTAATACGGGATCGCTTGGTGGTAACAGAGGTTCCCTCGCTTCCGTCGGCAAACCGACAAGCTCGACTCTCGCGAGTCTCGCTGGTCTATTAAGTAATAGTGATATTAAAACGGAAACAAAAACCGAAACCAGTTTCACGTCCAAAGTTGAAAAAGAAGAAGTATATCAAAGAGTTAGAGTTAGTAGAAAGTTAATTATTTGCGTTAAATTATTTTATCACTTTTTTATACAATTATTTTTTAAATATAGATTATGGATCCTAATCAAGTCTATGACGCTATCAATTTGGGACGGCGAATAGATGTGATTTGGCCAGATGAGAGAATGAGACAACAAGGTGGTCGATCGGGATGGCAGCACTGGGTACCCGAACGTGGCATGGAAGGTTGCGTAGTACATCGTTGGTCACCAAATCACCGTGATCCGAATCGACGATCGCACGTAGATAAAGTTATATTGCTTGTTAAAATTGATGACAAGTACGTACCCATTGCCGAACAGGGTGTAAGAGATTTAGGTGCCGAAGTATAATGTTGATCGTATTTTTGCATCAATCCAAACTGAAAATTGTGAAAAATTGTGTGTCACTGAATTGCCGTAACAACACAAAGTCATTCCAGCTATTAAGTGATAAATTTTGTAAAATTCAGAACAACGATTGTTTCTTGCTTACAGTAATCAAATATTCAATTTTCTACTATTCTGCATATTATGATGATTTTTTTGATCATATTCTTTTTCTGATAAAATGTTGTTTTTGTCATTCTCATTAACAGCATAAAATTTCAAAATTTAATACTTTTAATTAGTAACTTCATAAAATTTTCCTCTATTCTATTGGTAATTTGTTTTAATACGTTGAGCAATAATTGTTTGCTTTGTTTATGTACAGTTTAAACTATTGATGAACTTGTGTGATATTTTCACATATAAATTGTTTAAAAGTAAGAACCAGTCGACAAGATAGCAATGCAAACTAGGTCGTATCATGTTGTAATATATTACGTTATATATGAATTCTTAATGTAATTATCGAGTAGCTTATAAGTGAAAAGGTGTTACTTGTTTTCAATCAAAGACATTGATTACAAATATCACCTATAGGAAATTGTATATATTATCGTTCATGTTTTTCTACACTTTGTTACTTTTTTTTTAAACTTATTCATAATAATAACATGTAAATAAGTACAATGTTTCCGCAGAGAGATGAAAAGCGTCCATATGTATATTAAATATTAGTGTATCTTCACGGGGTTTACAAATTGAAACCTCTGCAGAACATATCGATACACTGACGAATGAGACAGTGATTTTTCTTGGTACATGTGATTAAATTGTAAACGATCGTTGATTTAAAAATATTTTAATCTGATCAAAGTGATTGATATCTCGATTTCACATACCGAACATTGAGAAACTTTCTTATTGCGTTTATCAAGTGTAAAAACTTATGTTAATCGCAAATGTAGATTCTATATATTATATGTTATATATAGAGACATTATTCCAAAAAATTGAAATTTATGTCAGCGTTTGTATATCAATATAAAAAATATGTAAAGGCGTTTCACAAAACGCTTCGTTTCTTCCTCGTCTTGTAAATACGATTATTGGTTATGTTATCGCTACTCTCATTTCCTTCAAATGTTAAGCATTGTTCAGAACATCTATAATGGTTATTTATGTATTAAGAATACGCCAGGTTGCTTGCAAAAACTTCATAATCGCCATCAAACTTGTTCATAATCAACTTAGTAAATAACCGATTTCTCCTACTTAAAGCGTCGAATAACTTTTTGCAGGTAACCAGGGAGTCACAGCATTGCCTTATCATGGTGCCTAGTAAGCACCTGACTGATAAAGAAAACTTTAGCTAGTCTTTTAATTGTTGGTACACACTTATGTATCGTTTGCTGCCGAATGAGATGGGTCAGGCTGGATTAGGGATTGTTTTTTTTTTCGAACAAGAGACATATTCGAGAAGCACCTTTTTTATTGCATCACTGGCCTACGTTATTTAGTATGGACAGGACTTTATTAGATATACACAGATTGTACAGAATATAATTTTAATATTATGTATGAAAAAAATAACATTGGAACGCAATAATGCGCCAATTTATACTTTTATGTCAGCTTTGTAAAAACAATAATACAAAAAGGAAAATTTAAAATAACTATTCGCTTTTTGAAGAGAACGTAAGTACATTGCAGACCTTGTGTGAAATAATTTTTTAACGAAATTTATTTTTATGCCTTAACGAACCACCATTGATTTCAATTATGTGAATATAATGTATATAGCTGAAGGAAAAAGATTGTATTACAGTTGAACTATAGCTACTGACACTGCAAAATCGAGATTCAAATAGGCCGAAGTGTAAAAAATTTGGTTTTAAGACAAACGTTATTTGTAATCAACAATTTTTAATCCTTGAGAAAATTTTAGGTTTTAAAAGTGAGTCGTTTGAAACATCAATTTACGATTATGTAAAGTGTAATCTACTATGTAAAATAACGATCTGTTTTAATATCATTTTGTAATTATGTCATATTATTACAGTCACGTAACGCATCGTCGCGAAAGTTTATTAAATCGTTTACCACACAAGTTACTATTGCGAGAATTAATAATAATAAAAGAAAACACATGTTACCTTTTTAAAATCAAGTGTTACATTATTTTCCTTCCAATATTATTCATTTGTTTAAATTTTACACTCGAAGAAATATAGGCTTCCAAGTCTCATTCATGATACTAACATGTATAAGAGCAATAGTTATTCTAGTGTAAAGTTATACAAAATAGTGTATAATCTCGTCAAATTTACAAGCAACATGGTATAATCAAAAAGATCTAGGACAAGAAGTATTTGTACATACATACAAGGGTATATTTAAAACTGGCAAATAGCAAATTCTCTGCTCCAACTTCAGAAGTGTTCATTGCAAAAACTAAATTCATAAAATTTAAAAGCTAGCCAAAAAAATGGAAAACATTTTTTTCCTATCAACGAACGATCATTGATTTGATTAAAATAGTTAAAGCAAGAATTCAGTTGCCTTGTTCTCGTTGCGTGATTCTATTGAGACACACTATTCTCGACCAAATATAGATATATCTATATATCGAAAATAGTAAACAGTGTATATGGTATGAGACTAGATATTATGGGCATTGTTTTCTCAGAACAAATAATACGGTATTATATTTGAATTAGGTTAATCTCTAAACAGTCCGTAAAACGTTTTCCAATTTTGTTCCCAAGTCGTATAACATTATTAGATATTTGCGTAACATTTAATCTCAAATCGCAATTGAAGAAATCTTCGATTGCCGGTTATTCTAGTTGTTAAAAAATAAAAAAAAATTTTTACAAAAAAATCACTGAGCCTAGATAAATTATGGTTCACTTGATTTCGGTTTTGGATTATGATTTGTTAATTTCTGAATTAAATTTTCTATCATATCCGCATCTACTAAACCAATAAATTTATCGACCACGAGACCATTGGAGATCGCAATAACCGCTGGTACAGCTTTTACCTCGAAAACATGTACCAATTCCGGATTAAGCTCTACATCGACAATTGCAAGATGCAATTTGTCCATGGGCTCGATAAGCTCGACTAATTTCGGCGTAAGTATTTTACATGGATCACACCAATTAGCATGAAAATCAACAATAACAGGAACATTCCCGTTCATTACCTTAGACACGAAATCGCTATTATTCATTATATTGAATGTCTTGTAATTGGTATTACAAGTAGAGATATGACGCGTTAGCATAGGTAATAACGATTTTGTTCTGGACCACATTTTTAAAATTCTGTACAAATTTCACTAAGCTTGAAGAAGAAATGTATGTAGAAATATTCAGTAACTTCCTAGAAGTGGTATTGACTCATTGTGGATGGAATCTGAAATTCGATGTTTTTTTTGGAATTTTTGTGAATAGCAAAAAATAATAAACATGTATATTAAATGTTACCTTGAATAATTAATGGACCCAACTGGTTATTCTTACTGGCCGAACAGGCTCGAGCAAGTTAAATTTAATATATCCAAAAAGACTAATAATGGATGAAATAATTAAGGTGATCAGTAATATGATCCTCCAAATAAAGAGTCGATCGTAAGACTGTAAAATAGAATTTCATATTTATTATACTCTGCAGAAACACAATTTCAAATTTTGCAAGAAAATATTTTATTGTTTGTTAGTAATTCACCTTGTAATGACTCGCAAAGGACTTTTCTGAGCTTCTTGGTATACTAATTAAAATGATTGTTAGTGTACTTGCAATGAGTATAGCTATGAATCCTACTTTTTTCTCAATCCGTAATGATATTAAAAATATTGATGCAGCCAAAATCCACAAAATTAAAATGATAAACAAACCAATACCAAGCCCAAATATTGTTGTAGTCATAACTCTATAAAGTAGGCAAGCAGAATATTTGTTAATAAATTGTTTATTATTTAGTGTAGTTAAATATTTTGTCAAAATTAAAATTAACAAATAAAAAAATGAGTGAACAAGAACAATCCATAAACCAAGTATTAAATTCATGACGGTGAAACAGATAATTATTAAAAACATGCAATTAAAAATAACATGTCTGATGATAACAACTGTCTTACCTGACAGATTTACAAGGCAGGGTAAAAATTCAATTACATCACAACTATAGAATGTGCGTCGTACACGGCACTCTCATGGTTTGCTTATCTGTATACAAACATATAAAACCATTACAAATCTATTAAAAATTCACATTCCATGAATGAAAAAGATAACGAGTAACATATAAAATACAGAAATATGTGAATGGAAAAAATTTTTCATTGATGAATTACAAATTTTAACCGATCAAAGTAACCTAAAAATATTATCTTTCTTTTTTATTTGTACGTACTTAGGGAAAAAGAACTCGATTCGTTGGCCCGTATCGAATGCAACTGAATGACCTCCCTACTCTACCCGAGAACGCGAGTACCCTTGTGTCAAGGTCCCAGCTTTGAATCATCGAGTTGCGTTAATATTATCATTATCGTATACCTCCGTAGTTCGACAGTTGATTGGATGGTTCTCTCACAGCTGGTTAAACATGGGTAATGTCGTATTTGGCATTACCGACTGAAATTGACGTCAAGTATGATATATATGTATACACTGGTATACATAAAGGATAACGAATTTATTACAAAATAATTGAAACTCTTATTCCCTAAAATTCATATTTTTCTCAAAACTGCAAAATTCGATTTTTAGTCGCATTGTAATTTTCTTTGCAATTATTCTGAATATAAAATGTAATACAAAATGAAATCCATAAATTTAAATTCAATCTTAGTCGATGTATTTCAAAATGTTAAAAAAGGAAAAAACACAAAGAAAGTTTCAATTATTTGCACAAGCAGCTTTTGCCTTGTGTGCATCATTATTGTTCTTCTTCCACTCATATACTACTACGTACATACAATAGAAGATGACACCAACCCCCTGCGCCCCTCTGGGAATTCCACTCTCCGTTAGCGCGTCTCCGTTCATTGGCCGAGCGTATTTTTACTAGTACGCGACACGCACTGGGTAAGACAAACTCGGTTTTACGTTTCCACGATTATGAATCATTGATACAAGTAAGGTCTCGTTTTATCAGTTTTTTTCCTGTGACGGGTAGGAATCTTTCGCATAACAGTATATCGGAAGAGATTATCACGCAATGGGATGCCAAAGTCAGTGAAGTCGCGTCAGCCAGTTTAAAACGAAGAGCGTTAAATGTCGCAAAAGACGAAAAATGGACATCGAGGACTGCGCCGAGGGCCCATTGGACCCCCGCATTCAGGTAACAATATCAAAACAATCTTTATTGCACGTGACAAGATGTTTCGTATTTTGTCAATATTTAATCAACAGTTTATATTTTTTGTCGAGGAAAGTAAGGTTATACGCGAACGAGAGACAATAAAATCGTCCTACTTTCCGCAAATATCATCGCTTTTACTTTTTCCTAGTGATGTCATTGTGTGGTATTTGCATTTTTTCTCATTGCCTCAATCGTGAGAACTCATTAGTCTTGTTAAAAGCGTATCTAGTGATTCTTGATGTGTGAATCGTGAATTTTTTATTTCTATTTTAGATCGAGTTGGAGAATTTAAATGCAGCTACAGATAATATAAATAAATTGGAAGTCGAGTTAGATGTGAGTTGGATGATATTCTGAAGAAAGTTTATTTGCTATTTGATTGAAAAATCATCTTTTCTTTTAAATGTTTTGGTATTATTTATAGGAAGCCCACACAGCTTTCAGACAATTACTGTCAGAATCCACGAGGAGGTTGACAGAAATAGCAGACAAAGTGGGGACAACCCATATAGAAAAATCAAGATGTTATTTCAAAGCATTAGAAGTCGCAGAGCAATCACGTGTTAGTGAAATTTTAAAATTATTTTAAATTGTTAAAGTTAGGAAATAATTCAAATTATAAATTGAAAATTACAGTTAGAATGTCAGAAACAAGCAAAGTTATTTCAAAGAGCCAGCGAAATTCATGCTGCTGCTAAAGAAACTGTTGCTGTGGCAGAAGCCCGATTTATGTCACATCAGCATGAATGGAATTTCGATCAGGCATGGCAAGATATGTTGAATCATGCGACTATAAAAGTAAGCTATATTTACTGACTGAGATACTTTATTTTTAAATTCGCAATATAAAAGTATTTTTAAAATTCAAGGTAATGGATGCCGAAAATCAAAAAGCCGAATGCGGACGAGAACATCATCGACGAGCGATGCTCTTTCACGATGCCGAAAAGAAAGTTCAGCAACTGGAAGAGAAACATCGACGATCGATAATGAAAGCTAGGCCGTATTTCGAAAATCGCGCGCATTGCTATCAAATGTTACAAACGCAAAAAGACAGAGTCGAGTACCTACAACGAGCTGTCAAAGAAGCGAAACGTAAATATTCGTCTAGCCTGCGTGCCTTAGAGGAAATTAGTAATCAGATCCATCAGCAAAGAAAAGATTACGGTACGTGAAAGATAACACGAACACGATACTTTCTCGTATCGAGTTACACTGATCTCTTGTAAATAAGCTTATTCAATTTTCACAGATATCGTTATTAACGGGCCACGAGAACCTGGCGTTGGAGCTGAGCTTAGCAATGCGGAGGAAAATTTAAATTATAAGTCTGTATTGAATAAATTGAATCTCAACCGGGTTAATTCGAACGCTAGTAACGAAACTGATGTAGATGAAAGAAGAAAAGATTTGGAGGTACGCGGTAAAAATGGCAATAAAAATTAAATGTAGACTAACGAATATTTTTTTTCCCAATAGGATGTATCTGACTTGTTACAACGAATGGAACATCTTGGCGGTCGATCTGTAGATGGTAGTGAGAGCAAATCAAACAGTCAATGGGAGTTAGAACTGCAAGCGAGCTTAGAAAAATTAAATAATTTATCGTTAGGATATTATGATGCATTGAACGACGTGGAAACAGCGAAACCTCCATATGTCTCCGGCGAAACGAATTGTACGAGCGATGATTTCAAAAAACCTCTAAGTGTTACATCGACCATTTCATCACAATCAACTATACAGTCAACTAGCAGAAATCAATTACCGAAAATTTCCGTAGATGTACGAGATTTAGAAAATACACGTTTAGGCATATCAAATGAACTGAAAGCTCAAACGCGGTCACTGACGCACAGTCCAATTAACTCTAATAAATGTGAACCGAAACTATCATTACGAAGTATGTGCAAATCACTGACGAGTAGTCCTATTAAGACAGGTTCTTTTATCTTTGGCGGGTCTCGAGTGTACAGTCAGAAAGTTAAACAGTCGGAAGAGCAGGGTTCGGTTAATAATAACAAGTTTGACGAAACATCTCGTAAGAGCACGTCTACGAACAAAAGTTTTCAAAGCAATAGTGATATTAACTTATTAAATCTCGATGTTAGAAAGTTAGATGGTTGGAAAGTAATGGACAATAATTATGCAAAGATGAAATTATTCGGAAAGTCCAAAGAACCATTGACGATGAGTTTATTGAATTTAAATAAACCATGTACCACGGAGAGATCATCTCCGTTGCCGAATGTAAATATCGATACATCGTTACGTAAATGTTCTAGTTATGGCAACTTGAGGAGTCCGTCGTATAGTGCCAATACGTAATCGATACAGTAGAAAAAAAATCCTAATGAAATTAATTGTATACTAAACTGGGTGATAATTCCGATTAAATATTTCAGATTCATCGATATCGAATTCAATTCATGTAGGGTACTCTGAAAGAAGAGATTACAAGTGGAAAATTTTTTGCGGATTGAGTAATCTGTTTTTTCAGGATTTGTTGCAATTTTTATAATTATGAATCTTTTAAAAAAAATTCAACTAGTGTTACCAAAAATATTCTTGCCATTT
The DNA here is from genome assembly GCA_003055095.1 of Goniozus legneri. Classification (NCBI taxonomy): domain Eukaryota; kingdom Metazoa; phylum Arthropoda; class Insecta; order Hymenoptera; family Bethylidae; genus Goniozus; species Goniozus legneri. Next base: position 131,180 of record NCVS01001006.1, on the reverse strand, counting down.
ATGCAAGAAATCGAATATAATTTAGGATTATATTCGATCAGGATTAGGAAAAATTGACAAACTACGAATTTAAACAGATTGTTAATAATTGAAAGTTTAAAAAAGTCGCATAATAACCAATCAAGTGAAACTTTGGTCACAAGTTCAGAAATTATACATCTCTTATGAAAATCAAAGTTTAAAGTAAATAACCCAAAAAATTGTAAACCCTTTTTTTACATTAGGTTGTTATAGACGGTAATAAGAGATACTATGATTTTAATAGATTTAGTGATCACGCATAACTATGTTAATAGGAAGATAAGAATTACAGGAATAAGCAGGAATAACGAGCACGCCAAAAGGTTATTGAAGATTTGTCTTATGCGTAATCATTGTTAGCTTTAATATGTCAAGCTCTCCTAACTGAATGTTTATACAAACATTCCCTTTTAGATTATATTACAGTTGAGATTAACAAATGTGTAACTTATATTCAAGCGGTTTAGTTGTAGTCGTGATATAATCATTTATCAAATACTATGTTCTTTATAATTTTAATTACAGTAGTTCTTTATTGTTTTCTTTCTATAGATAAGCTTCCTAATGTCAAAAATCAGTACAAACGCAAACAAGTTTTTTATTGTAGAGAATATAAACGTCGTACACAGGTGCTAATTGTGAAACTGTTGTTTTAAACGGTGAATAATTTTATTTGCTCTATAATTGTTAATAGTATTTTGCAGTACAATAATTATCACAAATTTGCAAGGAAGATATGACATTGTTTTTATATACAAAAATAGACGATAAGTACAAAACGTTCGCGTTGTGTCGTTTTCACAAGCAATTAGATTTACAACAAGAAACAACTTCGTAAATCGCTTTTATAGTACGTTTTTCGTCGTTAATCGATCATAAACGTGAATCTCCGTTTAATATCTCTCATTTCATTATATGTATAATATTTTCACGGATTGTTCTCATTCACGCAAAAAAATAAACTCACATTCATCGTACACTAAAAAAATATGATTTCATTTTTTTGTTCTTATACTACATCGATCATGAAATCAATCAGTCGAGCTTTGCATTTATTTTTTTTCATCGAGATGGCCACGAAATAGCATACTCTGTATATCACCCCATAGATCGTACCTTTTGATCAAGGCTTTTCGAATCGACCGATAAAAATTCTTCGTATATCGGTGAGTCTAAATAATTGTCACTGAATTCACGATTGATAGTGAAGAAGAAAATTACCTCATTTTATTTACATTATTGGTTATATGGCCGTGTGACATAAAAGAGTGAAATTTTTACCGTCGCGTGGAAGAATTCTCTAATCGGGATAATTTTGAGAGCGTAGTCCAGAACGCAATATAGTAGCTGATTATGAATCAACTATTCGAGACCGCAAACGATGGAAGTGGCGAGGAAAATGATTATCGAAAAAGGGACGGATTCGGGTCAAGAGCTGTAGACGACGACGATGATACCGATTTTGATGACGATGAAACGAACAGGTGCGTACGAAAGAACGAGACGTTCGGGTCTTGCGAGACTTGTCATCTGAAAGTGAGAATCGATGGCAATCCAGATCTAAAAAATTCCGAACGAGGTTACTATTGCTCCAAGGGACATCTGTTATGCAGAAGTTGTGTTCGCGATTCTGTCAGTGATTCCGGTAAGTTACTTGCTAACTTACTGATAAAATACAGAGTAAAAAAAAAATACTAAATATGTTCTTTGAACATCAGGATCTGCTATATACAGTTGCGGTATTTGCGAGACGAATGATACAGATCATCAACTTCAGGATAGTAGATCGAATTTCTTTAAATTCCAAAAAACACCCCATAGAGGATCCGACGAAAGGCTGGGCAAACAAAAAAATTCCTTTATGTGCAATTCGGAAAACAAGTCGCAAATACCACGACAGAGAAACGAATATTGCGATTCTCAGTATAATCTGAGACATCAGCCGGTTGGCAATCATCCACGTTATTATCAACGACGTAGTTATTGCAGTATTGTGAAACGAGATAATCTGGACAAGTGAGATACGATTTCATTTCTGAAAAAAAAAGAAACTTATGTAGAAATTTGTTCAAAGTGGCGAAATGAGGATATTCGAAACGAACAATAATGGAAACATGGAATGTTCTCGCAGACCAATTCGCTGTCCAATAGTCGACTGTGCGGTGAACGTCGCTCTTTCTTCTCTCACTCATCACTTCCTCTTCGATCATCCCGAAGTTCCCATCATGAGCGTGGAACCAGGCGCTAAGAGCACCCTCATAGTCAGTTATGCTGCTCTGTCTTGCGATTCCAGTCGCTGTCTCGCTCTTCTCTTGGTTTCAGGAAAATTATCGTACGTGGCGAATGAAAATCGCTACAAAAATATCCTTACGTAACGTTTTCTTTTCAAAGGAACGCGTCTGCAAGGCTTTTCAATAACAATCAGATACATCCAAAATATCGGAACCGGTTTCCATTGCCAGTATTAGCTGCGCGCCTGAAACGTCCGTATCGCAGCGTCAACGACGGGTCGTTCGCTAGTGGCGAAGGAAACCTCGACGGAGACATCGTCGTTGTTTGGGTAGCCGGTTTGGACGTCGGCAATTCGTCTGAAGTTCTTCGATGCAGCATTCAAGTAAATCGTGTGTGCTCCATTCGATTCGACGACGAATTACCGATTTTATTTCTCAGGTCATCGACGGTCCCGAAAAGGACAGTTTTCGATCGCTCACTTACACCGGTCCGGTGAATTCTCTGAGGACGGCTCAGCGTCCTCACGAAGTGTTCAAATCCGGCGACTGCGTTGTCCTCCACGGAGGTCTCATCGGTCACATAACATCTGGATGCACCAGCCTCGTCGTCAACGTCGTCGTCCACTAGCTAATACGCAATCTTTGATATTTTGTTGAAAAAATATTTGTATTTGCGAGATAAAATAAGTAACGTCGTATATTCGCGAGTATAAAAATAGAGAGATAGAAATAAATGTATAAAGCTAATCATAAACTGGTCATTGCCGGTGGTCGAGCGTACGCCTTGGGAATGAAGCCGTACTTCCGCGTCTTCGGCGCGTAGGCCCAGAGCCAGCCGTCCACCGTTTGATTCTCGAGATCGGCGTAAATCCAGTCGGCGCGTCTCACCGACAAATCATCCGGCGCCTGCGCCTTGTAATCGTAGAGTACGACGAGTTCGGTACCGGTCACCTCGTCCCTGAAGTCACGCACATCCTTCTGATGGTGAGCCTCGTTCGTCATCCCGTTGTTGGTTCCCGTACCTGATGAAAATGTTCAGATAGTACAATTCTTGTATAACAACTAATTTATAAACGGATGTATTTCTCGATTTCGCAACTGAATATAAGATTTTGCTCACTCAAATTGTGAGTGTCGGCTGTGGTGGTGGTCGTCGTCGTCGTCGTCGTCGTGGTAGCGTACGAGTGAAGTACGTGACCGGGATAAACGAAACCAGACGGGACGAAGCCCTCGTTGCCGTCGCAGTGCCGGAGTACCCAGAACCAGTCGGGGTCATCTCGATTCAGCACCGTAACGAATTCACCCCTCTCGACGCTGACATCGTTCTCGTCACGAGCCACGAACGTGTACAACACTATGTATCTACCAGCTGAAGGATCCTAAAAATTTAATGAATATTTTAGCGGTTGAAATTAACTAAAATATTTTAATACTAGTAATTTTTAATTCAATCACTTTAAAAAAGGGATGAACATCAGGCTGTGCTTGCGACGAAACATTTTGTATCGAGTTCTGCGATTGAGTCATGTTAGAACGATTGATGTTTATGTCGGCAGTCGTGATATTTCGAGCGTAACTCTCGCAATCCGACGCCGAGCCTGTATCAGTCTGTTGAGCCTCCTGAGGACGTCCCGTGCTAGACAAATCACCGTCGGTGTCGCTCGATCTAGGCAGCTTCTTTTTGACATTATTCATGAGGGTGGCAAGCGTAGCTTCAGCTAACTGAGAATTGTATGGTGCACAATACGAATGGGGTACAAAACCCTCCAGACGAGTGTCAGCAGCGATAACATAAACCCAGTCATTTTCCCTATAAAGGACATTAACTATCTGGCCTCTTTTCACAGCCAGCTCGTCATCTACGCAAGGTGCAAAGTCGTGAACAATGACCATCTTACTATCCGGAGAAAGTCCATTCTCCTTTTCGATACCAACTCGAACCAGAGTTTCTATACTGGCACTACCAGTTATACGACCTGGTGGAAGTTGGACTCTGGATCCCATGCCCAATCCAGCTCCTCCACTAATTCCATCTTTGTCTAAACTGAAGTTATGTACACCAGCTACAAAAAAAACATAATCATGATGCGATCATGATATTTTTTGGATTTCATAAAGTTATGAAATATGAATAAGCTACTCACGTTTTTTCTTTTTACCTCGACGAATTCGAACTGGACACAAAAAAGCCATTCTGTCAAATTATGCAAATTGCGATACACTACATCTCCAGAAAATTCATCTTATCTCTCAATCAAAATTAACGATTCATCGATTGATTACCCTAAAAAAATTTTTCGTATAAAATTTTTCGATTTAAATAAAAAATTTCATTGCACAGAAAAAATCGAAACTGTAATTATACCAAAAATCGTCTCAGTTCATTGCCTGACATTGACACTTATTCCATTTTCATGAAGCAAGGGGGGCCATCGGCAGGTTCAATAACTTCGTCGCTTGTGACCAGTTGCGACAGCGTTCACTTATCCTTTTTATTTCTTTTCACTTGGTACAAAAACCGATCTCATAGTTCGCCTACCTCCTCCCGAACTCGCGTTTACTCTAATCACAAAAGATCCTCTTCAATCCCGTGTTCGTTCATTCATTGCGTTGCATACGATTCCGATCGTGAGAAGAATCGAATGCCTCGCGGAATTTTGCTACCTGGATCATATACCTGTTGCTACTCGCAAACCCCCTACTACCGTTTCACCTGTTGCTTGGCAAGTCGAATGATTCGACGACGAAAATGCACTCGTCGATTACTCGAAATCGAATCGAGTGTCTCCAGTAGAGGGCGCTCTTATGTCAAAAAACGACGCTTTCAGGATGTACGCCAGGCTTGTGTAAAAGTAAAATTTGTTGATTGTTTATTATGAGATTTTATTTTTGACAAAGAAAAACTATATATAATTATATTTAAAAACTCAATTTATCACTGAATTAATCCAACAATGGATACAAACGATAAGAAAACGAAGACAACTGACAAAGAAGACGAGAAACCTATTGTTGCCAAAACACCGGTTGATATTCAGAGGTTAAAACTTATGAAACTAATGAAAAATCCAGTAAGTTAATCATTTTTACTGTATACATTTGGCTTACATTTTATCACGAATCTTTCATATTTAATGTTTTTACTATAACAGGAAAAACCAGTCATAATACCAGAAAGACCTAAAGCTAAAAATACACCTGTGGTACCTGAATTTGTACGTAATGTAATGGGCAGTAGCGCAGGGGCAGGCAGTGGAGAATTTCATGTTTACAGGCACTTACGACGCAAAGAATACGCAAGACAGAAATTTATTCAAGAAAAAGGGAAAAAGGTTTGTTTACTTTTTATATTGTAAATTGAATCTACTTTTCAATATTTGTTATAATATGTTATAACTTATTTATATATTTATTAATAGGAATTAATGGATTTGGAATATCAAAAGAAATTGGAAGAGAATAAGAAAAAAGCTGAAGAAATTACTGCTAAGAAACGTGCAAAAAGACTAAAAAAGAAACAAAAAATGAAAAATAAGCCAAAACGTCCAAAAACTCAAGAAAATGAAACTCATACAACTGAAAGTGAAAATGAAGATGAAGATGAAGAAAAAAGCGAAGACAGAGACAAAGAAACAGAAAAAGAGAAAGAAACAAAAATCAAGGAAGATTCTTTTAATAATGATGCTGAAACAAGTAACCACAGTAATATACCTGAAAACAATAAATTATCCGAACCATTAGAATCCATTACTAGTGTCATAAACACAGATGAAAAAGATGACAAGGATGATACTGTGAAAAATTAATACTGAAGAACGATAGCTACATTTACCTGTTAAAAATAAGAATGAATAATGAGCATTTCTTGAAATTGCTCATTTTTAATTTTTTTAATTTTTATGTGTATAGCTAATACACGTATTCCAAGTGTTTGTATAGAGGAATGTGTAATAATGTATGATAGGATGTCATGTAAAAAAGTTGTATAATAATAAATTAAAAATTAAATTTATGTACAAAACATCTAATTAACAATAATAAATAATTATTATGGCTCTGAAAAACAGAAACAATGTAATCAATAGAAATTAATTAGAGAACCAGTAAACAATAAATTTGATTCACGTGTTAACCGAATTCTCTGCAGAACTAGTTCTATCAAAAATACCCGCGAGCATACGAGCAATTTTTCGCGCTTCTGAGTTGTCGGCTGTATTAGCAAATTCATCAAATCGGGCTTTTGCGGTGATTATATCAGCTGTTTTTTCAGGAAGGGCAGTTTTCTACAATGAATTATAAACTTCTTATTAGTATTTACAAATATTCTCTAGAATAATACATATTTACCAAGAAATGTTTCAAGTATCCAGAGATATCATCAATATGATCACCAATTTCAGACCACAAACTTTGCAATTCTGATATTTGCGTATGAACAGCTAGATGGCTCAAAGTCAAACAAAGCTGGAAAAAAATATTTTTAATTTATGATGAATTACATATTAAATTTAAACAAACCTGTTGCACAAGAGCATCGCGATGTGGATATTCAATATAACTCGATACATGTTGCGTATTCTCAAAAGCTAATACTATTTTTTTCCACAACATAACAACATATTTGCCATAGCTATTGCAAACGGAGAGTGCCCAGGCCGCATTTAATCGTACTTTGAAGTTTAGGCTGTTACATATCAATGAAGATAAAGCAGGAAATACTTGTTCCTACGTAAAAAAAAGTTAATATCGATTAAATTAGTATTGACGAATATTTAAAATCATAATTTATACGTACCCTCCAGTTAGCAGGTAAAATGTTATCCGGATCTGCGCTTAAAACCTGTCCCAGAGCTCGACATGCGTTCCATCTTACCTATTATAAAAAATTATCAGTAAAATTTTGTTGTAAGACTTTTTGATCACATACCTTCATATCCCCGCCTAAAGTAGCACAATTTATAAGTGCATCAAGTCCGACAGCAGTGTCTTTCAGATATTGTCTGTCAGGACACAGAAACATTATGTTGCCCACAGCTCTAACTGCATTGCTTTTGATATTATCATCGCATTTCGTAGCTTTCACGGCAACGTGATACAATCGAGGAAGTAAAGCATCCAAACAAACTGGTTCCATGTCTTTCTCCTGCCTAAAATAAAATTGTATTGTTTAATAAAGTGAAATAAAAACAAAACGGGCAAAGTTAATATTTACCCGAATGTTTTACGTTTCGCCAAGCAGTCACAGAGATTAGCAAGGGCCCAGATTGATTTTATGCGAACACTTAAATTTGAATCGTCAGAAGCCAAACATACGAAATCGGCAAGATCCATCAGAAATCCTGCGTCATCTTCCAGATTTGGTAAAGATACTAACATGCCGAGTGCACGAAGGCCTGCAGCTCGTACAATCGGTTCTTCATCCCTCACCGTACCAAATAATACTGTTATAATTTCTACAGTTTTGTATCTCTAAAATTATAGAGATATAAGATGAAATAAATTAAAAATAAAAAATTATTACAAAAATAATACTAACAGGTAGTTGACTTAGCATTGTAGAACCAATATTGCCCAGGCAATCACAAGCAGCAGCTTTTAATTCAGGTTTTGCATCTTGCAATAACTGGATTATAGGATCAAAAGTAACGCTCCAAAATTTTGTCAAATAAGATTCGTTTGGATATTTGTGCCACAGTACACCAGCGATTATTTCGAGAACTCGGCAAGCGTGCATACTCAATGGAGTTTCAGATTCTTCTGTTGCTTTCAACATAACGTTTGTTATGATTTTCAAATGATCGAGAACCAAACTCGTAGTGTTTGCTATTAAAGTTCTTAATAATTTTAACGATTGTAATTTTACAGGCAATTTCACCGACTAAAAGGTAACACAGAGTTTAAATATTTTCCCATTGTTAACACCATAATGATTATTTACCTCATTTGTAACATTGTTCAAACAAATGTTAATTAGAAAACTTGTTTCGTTGTTTTGCGTTATTGAAGATTTGTCAAAATCGTCGACTAGTTGATCATTAATGTCATAAAAATCGACTTCCTCTTGTTCCGAATTTACACTAATATGTACATTACCATCATTTGAAGTATATTTAAAATTCTTTGAATCTTTTGTATTGACAGATCTACCAAGAATCTCTAGCATTTCTTGAGTAACTATGTTACTGGATGCCAATGCCTCAAATACTGATAATGCAGCTACTTGGATGGTTGGATCTGGAAATTACATACGTTTTATAACATCGCAAATTGTAAATATACAAGTAAATTTAAAATAACGTGAACATGTTACCTGTATGGAAGATATATAATTTTGTGTTTCTCATTAACTTTGTTGCTAATCCAGGCTTCAATCTTGCATAAGGGGTCCCTTGTACTAAAGCAGATGCACATTTCAAAGCTTGTGTTAGGACAGCTACATTTTGTTCAGTACTCAGAGTTAGGCATATTGTATAATGCAATTCTTTAATCATCAAGCCCACTGTATTGAAGAATGATACAAACGCTGTTTGATCAGATTCTTCGGCGTAAGCCAAAAATCGAGCTGCGTTAATTAACATTTCTGCAAGAACGCTCAGTATATTCTGCTTGACTTTTGGGGAAGTTTCCTTGAGAATGCTTCTGGCCAGCACTCGAGAATTTGACTTGGATCCAGTAGCCACAATTTGTGGCCAATAACTGAAAATTTCACGACTCTCAGAATTTGTTACCAAAGCTTGAAGCAGGTAAATGGCATCAAATCTGAGTTTAACATCCATACAAGCAGAATTGTTAATTTCGTTGTCTGATATATCAGAATCACTGGAGTACTTGCAAACACCTTTACACTCTACAAGCGTATTGGTCTTTTCCGAGTCATTTTTTTTCATTGAACGTCTTGGTTTAATTTGATCATTTTTTGATATTCTTACTCTCGTTGAAGGCTTAGGCATATCTGGCAAATTCATTGCTGCTGGACGTAGCAGTGTTGGTTGAGTGATTGCATAATCTTTCATGCCATAAAATAGAAATACCTGGACAATTCCTAATATTTCACCAATAAAATCACTGGAGGTAGAAATAAGTTTGTCTTTGATCAGAGCACGTAAAATTTGTAGACAAGAGCTTAAAACTTTACAATGAGGTGGCTTCTCATGGCTTTTACTAGCTAATGATGTTATTATATTTATGGCAGTGTCTTTTATTACAAGTAAAAAATCTTGTGATATTTTAGTTTTTTTATCTCTTCTGCTTGCAAGTATAGCTCCCAAGCAACCAACAGCTGCAGCTGTAACTTCTATAGAATAAGAGGTTTCTATACTCAAATACTTGTTCAATATGCCTTCGTTACACAATAATAGCATCAAATACTAAAATGAAAATATAATATTTCAGTTTAATGAAACTTTGAAATTATATTGAATAATATTATATACCTGATTCATATCTTTTTCAATTAGAAGCAAATTCTGCAAGGCAAATAAGATATTTGGAAGAGCAGTTGGCTGACAATAATCTAACGTTTCAGTTACCCAACGTTTACAAGCTGCCAAAGTTCTTCCTTTAAAAGATTTATTACTCTGTATTAAATTTACAATAAATTGACAAGTACTTTGAACTAAAGAGGTATCTCTTGGTTGAGTTATCCTCAATAAATTGTTTAGTAATAACATTGTTGCCTATAACATAAAAATTTAGATTATAAATGTTAAGAAAAATCATCAGATATGACTGATTATGAAATTTTCATACTCACATCAGTATCCTTTATATCAAAACTTTTAAAATTTAACTCATTTAGATCACTAAGATTGCTGTTAATTGAATGTTTATTCAATACTCTTGTTTCTGTTAGTGATATCAACTTTTCGGTTAAACTATGAAACTTTTCTTCTTGCTTCATATTACAATAATTATTACGTATTCCAGCCATGATTCTGATTTAATAATTGAGTAAATTGCGATATAAAAACTCTATACATTCGTTAAAAGTTCATTCTGATAAATTATAAATTACAATGTGGAATGATGGTGATACACGAGGAATTTCAAAAAATGATGCCCAAACAAGGTAATGCGTTTCTGGAGTTGTGAAACTGAAGAAAAATTTAATTCGTGAAAGTATATGAATGATTTTATACTATTGTAACTTGCAGTTATGTTGTGTAAAATTGTAGACTTGTGGATGTTAATTTTTGTTGACTAGAGTGATGATGGAAATCGTCACGAGAGGGCGGAACACTAGTGTGAAGTGAAAATAGTACGGAGTATTTCCAATTTTGATAGGTCACTCTCACGCTCTCAACCAATCTCTGCGATTCATTTTCGATCTCGTGCTTGTCACCTCATGAAGAGGGAACACTTTTTTTTCATCAGTTGTTACTTACGACAAAACATTACGTGTCTTAATTCGTAAACAAAGCAAGATGGATACATATGCAGCTGCAAACAAAAGTAAATTAATTTTCTGCATTTTATTTATTTAAAAAAAATATTCATTTTTTAAAGAATGATGAAATAAATTGTAATTGGTTTCGGAATTTATATATGATGAATGAATAGTTTTTCTACGACTTCAAAATTGAATAATCTGCTTTGACTGATTTAAATTAATGTAGATAATGATTTAGAAAGTTTAATTTTTAAGTATCTTACCAGCATATGATTGCATATGAATGCATATATTAATATTTTATATATCATATTATATTGCTTTCATTCATTAATTTCTCTTTATTTTCAGTGTCGAATAACTCAGCTTCTGAGATCATGTCGGAATCAAAAATTTATTCCAATGGGAAGTTAAAAGGAACACATCAGGAAACTTCTACTAAACGAGCAATATTAACAGTTGCATTAATATTTATTTTCTCTTTATCTGCATTATTTTATGTTTATACTAGTTTTCCTGATTTACAAGAGTATGTTTTTAAAATTACTTCGTATACTTAATTTTCTTATCCACAATATCATAACTTTATTATTACAGAGAGGAAAAACAATATATGAAATTACCACTTCATATAGATGATGCAAAGAATTTAGGAAAATTATTAAGTAGATACAAGGATATGTACTATTTTGAAGTACTAACTGGATTGTTTGTGACCTATATTTTGTATCCTTTTTTAAACAAAGTGACAAATATCTATGGCATTCTGTGACAAAAGTTTTTCTTACATATTATTACAGTTTACAAACATTTGCCATACCAGGTTCAATCTTCTTGTCGATTCTTTCTGGTTTTCTTTTCCCTTTTCCATTAGCTCTCTTATTGGTTTGCACATGCAGTGCAGTGGGTGCATCTCTTTGTTATCTATTATCATCTTTACTTGGAAGAAAGCTGTTGTACAAATATTTTCCAGAAAAAGCTTATAAATGGGTGATAATGGTGAATAAGCATCGTGATAATTTGTTCAACTATATGCTATTTCTACGAATGACTCCTCTCTTGCCAAATTGGTTTATAAATTTGGCCAGTCCTGTAATTGGTGTACCAATAGTACCATTTACATTAGGAACGTTTTTTGGTGTCGCACCACCATCATTCGTAGCTATTCAAGCTGGACAAACGTTAAACAAATTGACATCATCCAGTGATGCATGGTCATGGAATAGTATAATTATATTGTGTATATTTGCGCTAGTTTCATTAGTTCCTGTTTTGTACAAAAACAAACTTAAACATAAATTTGAATAGATAACTAGGAAAATTTTTTGTGACATTCCTTGTAATGAATTTTTAAATGAAAATACATAATTGTAATTATTTTAGAGAATATAATTTAAATTGTTCACAAAATATTTGTGAACAAAAAAATAGATGAATTTATAGTGAACAAAACAGAAAAATGAAAATTTGATGATTACTCATACTTAAGTAAATAATGAAATTTTTGCTGGTATTTACATTTCACAGTTGACATTAAGATGAATTTTTAGTCAATGAAATTCTTAACAGTCATAGCTCTATCTCCCATCATAAATACTGGCCTGACATATCTTTTGAGCACAATGTAATTTACATATGTAAATACATTGAACATGTGCATATAATTTATTGATTATTTATCTTATACAAATATAGAATCTATCTAATAATGAAATTATGTACCTGAGTATAACGTGCACAGGAATAATATGGTAGACAAAATGTACAGTCAATCGTGCGATTATAGTATAATGCTTTGTCATTATGTGTTTTAATTATCTATTTTAAGTAGGTGCAAATTACAAGTTTTGTAGAATCGTTGATTTTTTATTATTTAAAGATTGTTTTACCCTATCATTTGATGACTGCCATTATTCTTATTTGTGCAATTAATGCACAGCACTCAGGAAGAGTAAACTAAGTAATTTGCTCCTTTAATAATCTTATAAATACTTCAAAGTATTGATAATTAACGAATCATCCTCTTATTCGTAAATTTATTGTTTATATATATATATATTATATTCAATGTGATTGATTTTTGGTTTTGTGAAATAAATAGTGTAAATATTATAAAAATATTTAATTATCAGTCTTATGTTCACATAGCAAAATATATGCTATTATATAAATGTAATTTTACTTAACAAAATGAATTCAAGTAAGTTATAGATAAACCGGATTGATTTGATACAGAAGAGCTCACAGGCCGCCAGTACCACCAATTATACCACACTAAAAGAAAATAAAAATGGTTATTTTTCCAAATTACATTACGATTTTTATATCAACTTACATGTTTTATCGCCCGTCAACATAATTGCAACAGATTTACAATTTTGTGTGCATTCTGGACTTGGCATCAATCTTATTATTCTGGCACCGCTCGTAATTCTTACTACAACATTGCTGCACTCTGGGTTTTGCTATATGGATAAATAAGAATTTTTAATTTGTAATTCATAAATATTGTAAATAATTTATTAATTTACCAGAGCATATGGTGGTGTGTTTGGTCCATCAATGTAAATAACTTTTTCTGTACTTTGACTCATCCAGATGGGTGTACTGTTCAATTTAGGAAATAATTTGCGCAGCAATTGACCTGGCTTTATGCGTGTAATTCTCCATTTAATATGAGTAGTAGTGAATCTCAATCTCCTATTATCCATCAAATCTTGTATATTTTTTAATTTGTAATTATTTGAAGTGATTCTATATGCATCATTGTTGAAAACAGACTGATGCTCCAAGTATAATTCAGCTAAATCATTGAAAGTGACATTCACACTTTTTTCTACTTTGGTATAAGGCATACCAACATTGAACAGTTTATCAATTTTATGACCTGTCAAATCTGGTACAAAAGCAACTCCATTACACGGCCAACAGTCCATATTATCAACATGAAAATATGGATTTTCTGCGAGACACCATTCATCGTATATCACTGAAAATCAAATACCAATGAAAATCATTAAATAGTTAATATAATGTAGATTTTTAATTTACCGCTCAACGAAGGATACACTTCATGTACTGGAATAGCCAATTTGCGGAATATTTTTAATGCTGGATATATGGTGTCTTGAATATTTCTCATCACTGTAGGATGATACGTAGGATGATTGTACATTGCAGCTGACATAACTAATGTTATACCAGAAATTAGAGCAACAATATTTGCTATTCTAAAAATTGTACGAAAATATGGTGGATACTTGTGATGTAATATAATAAAACATTCTTGGAAAATTTTATTAATCTCTTCTTCTGGCATTCCTTCTGCCAAATATTGATAACGAAGTTCTTCTATACTTTGCATATATGAAATCATTGTGTAATTTATTTACGTCTTATCAGTCTCCAAATTACTATATTCTTACAAAAAATAATAAACAACTATACACTTAAAACTATGAATCACGAAGCATCACAGCTGATGCGTACTGTCTTGAGGTAAATGACGCTTCGTGCCTCATGGTCAGATGGTGTGATGATTGACGGCGTCGGCGTGACGCTTTGACGACTATTTCTATTTAAACCCCCTCTCTCTTTTTCGAATCCATCATGCGCATGCGCAGTAAACTTTGCGAAACGTGTGTGATCTACGGTTGTTCGAAAACGATCTAACCTAGCAATTTGATATTTGCAATAAAAGTTAATATAAAATAATAATTATGGGGAAAAAACCTCAAGGTAGATTGATATAACAAAATATTCATTAATAGGTTTTTTTCGTATTAATTCTGACAATATTAATTTAAAATTTAATGAAATATATTAATTTCTATGATATTTCAATCAATTAATAAATGTCACATTATTATTCAAATGACAACAGAATTTGAGCACAGCAAAGAACAACGCATGTTGATGGCAATTGGAGAAATCATACAAGAACTTTTAAAGGCTCATCATGAGAGGAGAGATGTGAATCTGAACAAACTCAAAACACGGATTTCATCTAAATATGGCTTAGAATCATCACCTAGACTAGTTGATATCATTGCAGCCGTTCCAGCTGATGCTAAAAATATTCTTGTGCCAAAATTGAAAGCTAAACCAATACGTACAGCCAGTGGAGTAAGTATCTGTTAATAAATTAATAATTTCTATAATAAATATTTTTAAATTTATCATTACAATTATTGTAGATAGCTGTTGTTGCTGTAATGTGTAAACCACACAGGTGTCCTCATATTAATATGACTGGCAATATTTGTGTTTATTGCCCAGGAGGGCCAGATTCCGATTTCGAATATTCAACACAATCATATACAGGATATGAACCAACTTCTATGAGAGCCATACGGGCAAGATATAATCCATTTTTGCAAACCAGGCATCGAGTAGAACAACTGAAACAGTTAGGACACAATGTCGATAAAGTTGAATTCATAGTAATGGGTGGAACATTTATGTCTCTTCCCGAAGATTACAGAGACTATTTTATCAGAAATTTGCACGATGCTTTGTCAGGTCATGTAAGTAACAACGTAGAGGAAGCAGTAATGTATTCAGAAAGAAGTCGTACAAAGTGCATTGGAATAACCATAGAAACCAGACCGGATTATTGCTTGAAAAAACACTTATCTGACATGCTAAACTATGGGTTAATATATTTTTAATTATTCACTGCTCTTTACTCTGTCCCCTTGTGAATTTTAGATTATTTTGTTTTATAGGTGCACTCGACTTGAAATTGGTGTACAATCGGTTTACGAAGACGTTGCACGCGACACTAACAGAGGTCACACAGTAAGAGCAGTATCCGAAAGCTTTCAACTTTCGAAAGACGCGGGATTTAAAGTCATCGCTCATATGATGCCGAATTTGCCAAACGTTGATCTTGAGCGGGACATCGATCAATTTATTGTACGTTGAGTCTTTCAATTAAAATTCGTAATGCGTGTTTTACATCAATTTGTTCAATAGGAATTCTTCGAAAATCCTGCTTTTCGCGCAGATGGTTTGAAAATTTATCCAACACTGGTCATTCGTGGTACGGGATTATACGAATTGTGGAAAACTGGAAGATATAAGAGCTACCCTCCTAGCACACTAATTGATGTTGTAGCTCGAATATTAGCATTGATACCACCCTGGACACGTGTATACCGTGTTCAACGAGACATACCTATGCCACTCGTTAGGTATTCAAATGTCAGTAATCTCTCAAGATATAGTTTAACAATATTTTTCTTTGTAGCTCAGGAGTGGAGCACGGAAATTTACGTGAACTCGCACTGGCGAGAATGAAAGATCTGGGTACGGACTGTCGTGACGTTAGAACACGAGAAGTTGGCATTCAAGAAATACACCATAAGATCCAACCCTACGAAGTAGAGCTCATCAGGCGCGACTATGTCGCTAACGGAGGATGGGAGACGTTCTTGTCCTACGAAGATCCACTTCAAGATATCCTTGTTGGATTACTCAGACTCAGAAAGTGCTCAGAGCAAACTTTCAGGTAGTCACAGAATTAGTAATGAATTGGAAGAAAATTCCAGATAGATAAATTTGTTATTGTGTTCCCTCCAGACCGGAGCTGAAAGAAAAATGTTCAATCGTGAGAGAACTTCACGTATACGGTAGTGTTGTACCAGTGAATGCGCGTGATCCGACTAAATTTCAGCATCAAGGATTTGGTATGCTTCTCATGGAGGAAGCTGAACGAATCGCTCGTGAGGAACATTTGTCGACTAAAATTGCTGTAATTTCTGGTAAGAATAATTCAGAGTTGAATAAAAATAAAAAATGCATTTGCTGCATTGATGTTTCTATTTTCCAGGCGTTGGTACCCGTAATTATTACAGAAAAATGGGATACGAATTGGACGGTCCATATATGTCGAAAATGCTCGTTTAACGAAGAGAAAAGGATTTAAATAATATTACACGCAACCATACACAATAAGATCTGTATATATTCATTAGACTTGATATTTTTTTTATCAATAAATAAAGTTTTATCCTTTACCTGTAAGTGTTCAAGAATCAAAATATAGTTTGGGTTAAAATTAGCATAGTTTGAATATTGGCGGGTTTTGAAGTCTCGATCGGTAAGGGAGAAAGTGTTAAGGAGAGAGTGAAATTTCGGTCGGCAAAGAGGATGAAACAAAGATTGAAGAGTGAGAGAGACGGAAAGTAAACAATGGCGAAATGACCGTTAAACGTCGCGCGCTGTTCGCAAAACGGATCGAACGTCCGTCGAGCGTGCTCGTCGTTCGTACCGCGAGGATTTTTACTCACGTCTCGTACTACAACACTACAAGTTCTCACGAAAGTGTTTACTTGCGAGAATAATCGAATAATGCGATTTCTATTATCCATAAAAGTGTCAATTCGCGACACTGGATTTCACCCCTAGGATTATGAGTTTCCAGTGCGTTTAACTGAAGTTTGTGTACGTGCCTCACTTATGTGTGTCATGTTGTACTGAAATAATAAAAAATTCGGAGGACCGCGCAACAAAACGTACCACGATAGGAAAATCAGCAAAAAGGTAAGATTTGTCATTTATTACTTTTCAATTGGCATGTAACCCCAATCGGATTTCAACGCGATATGCAATTGTTACGTCTCGAATATCTTCTTATTACAAAACACGTGTAGTCTTACACACGTTACGATAAAATAACAGCGATATCGGTAGTAACGCAATGTAGATGAATCATGCGGAAAAATGGAGCATATCGCCATTTTCGCGATTATAGGTTAGGTTTAAATGGCGCTTCTGGAGTCAAGACTGAAATATTTCTGTAACGCAACCGGGTCCTCCTCGACGATTTGTCACTTTTTCGTAACCGCAAGAGAGCAATTTCTTTCTCCATTCAGCAAAACAGTAATCGGAGTATTTATAAATTTCCCGATGTTGTGAATTTCGTGGGTAATTCACTCGTGCCAACTGAACACTGTAATAACAACAAGAAGCTGTCACAACAAAAACATAATTTTACAACGTTATTGACGAGACAATATTTTACATTCAGAAAATTGCTCAGTACGATCGTATTGTTTTTACTCGATTCCGTCTAATTCATCAAGAGATTGTCGACATCGCGCCGATTAAACCTTTTTTCTCGTTCGGACCTTACGACCATAAAATTATGGCCGTAAATCACAACGAACAAGAGATCTTTGCAATTTGTTGTATCGAATGAACGAGGAGGGGGAAGAAAATTCGAAGAGGAAGAGAAACGCGAAGAGGAGGTGAACTTTGATCTATTTTTTTTTCTCGCTATATTTTGAACCCACACGGGCCAATAATAATAAGGTGGGCCGATTGCCGAATGCATCATCCTCATCATCGTCGTACATAGACGCCAAAACGTGCCGAGCGAGTGACAAGGCTATTATTAAATTCGTCCTTTGAAGCGAGAAATGTTTGTTCGGTTAGGCGCTCCTCGTGGGAGGTTCATTTACGCTCTCGTTATGATCGCGCTTAATTATCCCGGCCTATTTGCGAAAACAAGGGAAAACAAAGAGCAGTGACGTCGTGAATTTTTCGTTACCCGATCCCGAGGTGAGTGAAGCGAGTCCCTTATTGGTTCGCGGAATTTTTCGCGATACCCAAGCGGTGCGTTATGGAAAGTGAATTGCGAATTGCGCAAGTGAATCGCGCGCTTAATTATTTAGAAAGTCGTCAACCCGCTTCGTTACCTTTCTTAATTTTTTTTTAATTTTGCACCGCGCGATATACCGTCACGTACCGCGCTGTCTGATAATAGAATAGCCAAATACGAGTTACAAAATAGGTTCTAAGTCAATATCGATATATCGCGGTCTATTTTCGAGATTAACGATTACGAAAAGACCTCCGACGATTATCTCTCGATTATCGTCTCGTTTCGTAACGCTATTACATTGTAGATTTTTCAGGTTCTTACCATGCAGACGTGTTATTTTTTTTTCTCTTCTTCCTTTTTCTCGTAATTTATCGATAGTCGAAACTTAACGGTTTTAAAATCTCATTTATCGCCACGGCTCCGTTGCCAATCGTTCTCCCGTCGCGGCTTTTATTACGTCCATCGGAAAAATTTGCATTCGTCTTGCATTAATTATTATTATCGCGAGCGTAAATACGCGATCACGTGACCTCGAATATTTTCCACGAGAAAACCGCGACGAGGTCCCCCTTGTTTTCTGTCCCCTCGAGACTCGTCTCTCTCGATAATTTTTCCAGAAAAATTCTCTATAACAAAGAAAAACCGGACGAAAAACGTTGTAACATGCGTTTGGCTATTAAACTCGGCGTTACTTCGAACAGGAGCGAGAAGCAATGACGGAAATTGCTGCAAATATTTGTTACGAGCAATTTTCGTTTTCGGTAAAGTAATCCAATTAGGACCGTTAGAGGGTAAACGAAGGAGGAAAGGCGTTTTATCGATTTTTCGTCAACTCGTGCGTGATTATTTTCTCTTTTCGATGGAAGAGGGGCTCGTCTCTTGCGAACAAACCCCTCACGCTGCTCCCACGCGTTCGTTCGCCCGAATATTCATCGAGAGCGTGTTTCTTTATTTCTCCCGATCGGCGAAAGTAGGACGCATGCGCCCGCACTTGCATTATTACATCGCTATATCTCTCTCTCCTGCACTCGAGTTGAACTCACGCACGCCGACCTTGAAATTTTTCATTCCCATACGTTATCGGGCCGATCGGTGAAATGCGGACGCTATTAAGTCGTGAATCGCGTGACTCCTTACACGCATTTTGTCTCTCTTCTTTGTTTTCCACGAAATTCGTTCGAGGAATCGCTTTTGTTCTTCCGTGTCGAAAGCTCGTCGTTATCGATAAGATCGCTATTTGATCATTTTTTTCCATTTCGTTGAATTGTTACAATTTTGTTTACAATTTTTTAGCTAGAATCGATCGCACGGCTCGTCCCACGTGTACCGTTAAACCACAAATATCGTACAGAGGCGAAATCGAATCTAGCCGCACATCTGTTTAACATCGTTTACGGAGTCGATTTACATTTTCGTTTTGCCGCGCGCTATCGGGAACGAGCAAACACGCACGCGAGTATTAAGAGTCAAGCAGTAAAAACATTTCTTCTCCTTTTCATCGAGCGAGCGAGTACCAATTAACATAATTTGCCGAGTTTCATAAACAGGTAAACCTCCAATGACGACCGGCTGGCGTTTCATTTCTCTTTTTCTCCATTTTCTCGATTACATCATCGACCTTCCGCAATTTTTTTTTTCTCGCCAACGAGCGAACACACTCGGACGACGAAATCGCGGAAAATCACGACGGCGATAACGGATCGAGATTCGGTCTCTCCCGAGCGAGAATAAAAAAATATATAATAGCCGAGGTTTTCTCGAACGACAATTAGAAAAAAGTAACGACCGTCGGTTAGTTAACGCGATAATAGTCTGTTTTTGCACGATAGTCGAACGAGCTAATGCGATCTCGGTGCTGAATAATTATTTTTGACGAATCGAAAAACGAAAGAATAACAATCGAGCTGTTTTTTATCTATCCAGGAATTTTTTCTCCCATTTCGAGTCAATTTTCGCTCGTGGAACGAACTAATGCAATCTCGGTGTCGGACAATTATTTTCGACGAGTCGAAAAACGGCAGAATAACAATCGCGGCGGTTTTTCATCCGTCCCAGAATTGGATGGAGGAAAATCCCGAATCGGTGCATCTACGCGTCGAGTTTTTCGCGCTCGTCGAGGTTGAAACATCGACGAGGCTCGACCAATCGGACGCGCGTCCGTCCGGCACGTAACGTCGCGACGCGAGGCGTCTCAGTCGATGCTCGCTCGTCGTAGACGGCTCGTCGCGTAGAAAAAAGCCGAAAATTCAAACAGAACTTGCAATTTTCCTGCCGTTCGTGTTTCGCGAGAAGCCTCGAGTCTCCGGAGAACCGAGAGGTGAAAAAAAAACGGAAATCGGACAATGCGGAAGAAAAATCGCGAGCGAAACTATTCAAGGTCACAGTCATTGTTATCGACGATCGGCGCTCGGTGCTCGGGAGCGATTTAACGGGCAATTAGGCCGATTCGTCTAATCGGCCCGTAAAAATCGCCTCGAAAGGGGGAACGGGAGTGAATAGAGAACTTCTTCTTTTACGTGGCTCTCTCTTTACACGAGAGTTCGCCGACCTCTTTATGCTTCCATCGCAAAGTGCCAACAGTGCGAATAATTTAGTGACTTATTTCGAGCGTACGGCCCCGAGGAGTCAAAATAAATAAAAATAAGAACGTCGAGGGGAGAGTCTTCCAGGTTCGAGGGAATAGAGACAATAGAGAACGTTTCGGGGTTTCGCTTTGAGAAATTTTGAATTGTGATAGTGGCCGGTGATAGTCATTTTCCGGGAACGATGTCAAGCCAGAGAGTCGGGTGATAACGATCTCGAGTATTTTGTGCCTGGCGATTACGTGAAATCCGCAAAAATGATAACCCTACCGATATCGGCGTCGAGCCCGTACATCAAGGTCACTTCGTACAGTGATGCTAGCGCGATCGGCAAAAAGCCGTCGGTAAGTTGACATTTCAAATAAAATCCTCATCACTCCAATGTGAATTTTACAAAATTGAAAAAAAACCTCGAGATTATCCAACAAATTTGAAGGTCCGGTGAAAAACAAAAATACGTTGAAACGGAATAAGGTGTAGGTTGTTTTCTGTTGTTAATGAATTTGGCAACTGCCTCACTCGATTCGTGATTTTCCGGAAGCGATAGTTTTCCTCAATCGAAAACATTGGAAAAACTGCGGTAGTAGGGAGAGGGCTAATTTTAAAACGTTCGAGAATCTCGAATGGCTTGCCAGCTGTTCGCGCCGACTGACCGCGTTTCTATTGGAAATTTGATTTATTCTGATTTAAAAACGACGGATTACCATTATTTTATTTGCGCAAGGAAAGCCACTTTAATTTTGATAAATATGAATCAGCCTATGAGGATGTGGGCATCAATTTTGAGGTTTTTAGCAATTATTTTGTTTGAAATTCGAAAAATAACATCCTGGACATTCGAGTTTTGCGTTTATCAGTCTTTGGCTGAATTCTGCTTTCTGTTACACAATTTTCTCTTTAACCGAACGAGGCAAAACAAACGTATATAATGTTAGTCCACCGCTTTTAAAAAATGGAAGAATTAAAAAATATCATTTAAATCACCTGGCTTGTAGTTTCTGACTTACTATCGTTACTTAGAACTCAATAGGATGCAAATAATTAAAGGATAAAAGGATTTCGGAAAACTTTCTCGCAAGTCCCCAAGGGACCTAGGTACTGTATGTACCACCTTTCCTCATTTACCCTTTCCTTTTTTCTCCTTAGCGAGGATTTGGAAAAAGGTTTTGGCACCTGTGGCGGTATTATACGTGTATAGTACACATCCCTCGGGGACTTGAGAGAAAGTTTTTCGAAATCCTTATATCCTTTAACTACTCGCATCCTACTGACAATTAGCTCTTGTCAACAATAGCAATCCAGAAGCCACAGGCCAGGTGATTTAAATGATTTTTTGAAAACTTTCTAATCTTCTTAATTTCTTGTGAGTATCGTGCAATATTTGACAAATAGTGTACAATTCATTGCAATTTTCTAAAGTTCCATATTTCAGAAGTGGGGGGCTAACGTTATACGCATGCAAAACAATCGTCGCAATCGTGAAATTCCGCGACGGGGCTCGATTGTGCACGCTCACGCGGATTGTTTTGTTTTGATCGCGAGAATATCGGCCGGTCCAGATCGTCACGTACTGGCGATTTGATTTCCACTTTCCAGGGAAAACTCTGTGAAAAACAAGCTGATTGATCACGTACACGATGCTACCTCTTCCTCAGAATTTTCTGTCAATTTTAACGAGAATTTTGACGACGTTATAAATAGTCGAGTCTCTGGCACGGCACCCGGTGCTATTTCGAAAGAAAGGGGGATGAGAGAGAGAGAGAGAGAGGGAGGGAGAGAGAGAGAGAGAGAGAGAGAGAGAGAGAGGAACAGAAAGATAGAGCTCGAGCGTCAAGCAGTCTACGAAAAGTCCCCGCGGTCCGATCTCGAGGTTTCGTTTCCTTGATTCGTCGTCGCCTTTGTTCATCGAGATTTCGAATCTCGAATCGACGATTTCACGCGTCGAACGGCTGCTAGCGATGACATAACAAATCGGAATTGACGCGATTGTCCTTCTCTAAAAATACAATTGCCCGAAGCCGAGCTCTCGATTGGCTCTCGCGAGCCATTGTGCGCTTGACAGAGCGAGAGGGAAAGAGAAAGACGATCCACTCGATAAATAATACCCGTCAATTGGAAACCGAGGGATAAAAATACAAAATGCATTCTGGAGGTCGGCTTGGTTTAATTCGTTATTGTTCTTTTTTTTATTTCACTTTCGTTGCTCGCGTTGTTTGTTCTATTTCGCGCGCAGTTCCCTAGCAAATTGATGGAGCTCAATTGACCAATCGAGGGTGTCGCGAGCTTCGAAGCATCACCCGCTTGGAGAATCAATTAATCACTGGGACTGCCCACGTGTACAACACGTGCGTCTTTCCATGAGAAAATTCAATTTTCCCTCTCTTTCGCAAACTCGAGAATGAAATATTTTCGAGCGTAAAACACGCTAGCTTATGTAAAACGAAAGAAAAACCATGTACCGATTGAACCTGAGCGAGTTTCGTGTTTAAAAAAATATTCTCTCGGGGGTTGACGTGACGTCGTCCGCGTTATTCTCGTCCAACTCGCGGGCAATCCTCGAGGATTAATTAGACACGTTTCATAGGTGTGCATCGTCGTCGTCGTCGTCGTCGTCGCGCTCACGCAAATCTCGTCTCGTATTTTTCATTCCCTCTCGCTCCCTCTCGGCTCCTTCGCACGGAACAAGGCTAATAACAGAGAAAAGCTGGTCAGCTAATTGGATAAAAGAAGCCTCGCCCCGCTTTAATGATCCCTTCCCCGTTTTCCGTCTACTCGCGTCTCTCTTGATTTTTTTTTCTTTCTGTGTCAGCAATCTCCAACGTCACGCTGACGTTCGATGCTTCTCTCTCTCTCTCTCTCTCTTTCTCTCTCCTCTCTTATTTTTTTAGGTTTGTATGCCGTCGCGTCGCGAAATTTTTTCTCTTTATCGCTCGTACGTGCTGGCCGGACGAGATTGGATTTCGCGCGAAAGGCCGATTTTTCCGAGTTTCGGGGAAAAAACAAGAGAGAGAGAGAGATAGAGAAAGGGAAATGTTATAGAATTAGTTGTCAATTCGCGGTAAGGAAAGTCAGTAGGTGCGTAACACGCTTACCTCGCGTGCACCGATTTATTTCGGTCGTTCACGGTCGGGACTCTCTCGGCTCTTTGCGAAATCCGCTCGTGTGCTTTTATTAATGACACATCGTTACCCCTCCTTCCTCTCCTCTCCCTCTCTCGCACACACACACACACACACCTGGGTAACTATCGGCCAGCGAGGTCCGCGAAATTTCCGCCGACGAGAATAGAAACGTGAATTTTTCCCCGGTGATGTCCCTCGTTAATTCAAGTTTTCGGCTCTTCAGGTGCAACAGTTTCTCAGAGAGATGAAGGAGCACTCGTCCTCGTCGAGAATCGAGAGGGACAAGGAGCTGCCGCAAAAGTCCCACAGCAGCGCGGCAAGCTTGATGTCCCTCGGTGCTGACATATCTCCCAGTTCTTCGCATTTTTTCGAGGTAATTTTTTTTCTAAATAAAATACATTCTTTGCACGGTAAATTAAAAAGAAGTTTGGTAATTCAGATCAGCCGAATCGATGAAACGCGCTAATTAAAGTTTGCGGTTTTCAGGTTCTGTACGTAGGAAAGATCAAAGTCTCCCACGCGAAGGTGTCCGAGTCCTTCATCGACGACGCCCTCATAAAGTTCCGAGTTCACGGTATCGAGAAGTCAAAGTCATCAGCGAGTTCTCTATTGACGCAATATCAACACCTTCAGAAGCAGGACCTCGCCGCGAACCGAAGAAATAGCGCTGTAAGTATCGTTAAATAACAAGTGCGAGATATTGAATTACGCCGGGAGAAAAAATTTCTGAATCGACTCAACACTGCCAAAAGAGTATACTATATTCTCGGAATGATTTATTATTTATTATCGAAGCATCCTCTGGCGGTATTGAGATAAACATGAAGCTGATTCAACAAACTTTTTCTCTCTATTCTTAGTACATAAACAAGTTTAGTAATTTTTTTTCCGCTTATTCAGATTTAGAGATCTAATAGAAATATCTCAGAGGTTAAGTAAAGATACAAAAGGAGAATTAATCAGTTTTAAAATTAAATTGATTTATTCTTTATTTTTACAGTTATAATTAAGAAAATAGCATTCTCATATTCTATAAAATCAAAGATTCATATTGATTTTCATTAAAGTTAATATATTTTGAATTAAAATATTTTATCGGTAACAATTTTCAGGGATCCACAAACAGTGATTCAGGAAGCGTGGAAAATGTCTCGACCGTACCGATCGCGCCTGATCCTAACACTCAGACCAACGTCGCACCCACCGATGAGACAAAAACGGAGGATGCGAAATTCAAGCAGCCTAACGCAGTTAGCGCTGTCGTACCGGTACCGGAAGTGATGAGGAACCGCGCCGCGTCGACCGGCAGTGTCATCACCAGGCGAGATTCGTCAGCGAAGACCGGCGACGAGCACAATCGCACCATGCTCTTCCAAGTACGTCTTGCTAATTTTTATACAGAATTTCACTATTGTCAAACAAAAAAAAAACACGAATGGACATTTTTGAAAAAAGGAAAAACCGAAGAAATAATTCCACCTCGGAGCTTCGTAATTCAATATCTTTAAAACTCATTGTGCCGATTCTTACAAAGGAACGGAAGAAAGAATTATTCTCCCAGGCCCTTTCTCCGCATTCGCATTTTCATTCAATATCTCTCATTGCAGGTAGGCAGGAGCGACCTACGGCTAATAAGCCCCGACCGGAAGCAAGTACTCCTTCATAAGCAGCTCAAGGACGTCGCTAGCTGCGTGCAGGGCCTGAGAAACCCCGAGCACTTCGGCTTCATATGCCGCGAGACTAACGTCGAGTGTTTCATAGGTTACATATTCAAGTGTCAATCGGGCTCGGTTGCAGATGATCTCGTTGCCGGTAAGTCGAGGATACATAATTTTTACGTACAATTCACTAAAACCGTCGTTTACATTTTTCAGCTATCACTCAGGCCTTCGTCGCGAGCTGTGACGTCACGAGGAAAGAGAAGTTTCCTGTTTTCTCGTGCGATCACTGTCCGATGGTCTGGTTCAACAAACTTTGTCAGGAGATCGAAGGTACGGTTTATCGATTATTTTCATCTCCGACAACATTAACAGCAATATCTTGTTAATGTAGGTCAGAACGATCGGAAGACCCAGAACATCATATTCTCTCGAATGGAGCTGCTGCCCGAGGATGATCAGGAAATCGTTGTCAGCAAGTACAAAAGCGCAGAAGCATTCGGCGGTCCGGGACCCACCTCGAGTCTTAAGGAGCAAAATCAATTTCTAGTTGGACTATTGAGGGCCCATTGCGAGGCAAAACAAGCTAGGCACGTGCACGACACGGCCGAAAACAGGTACTGTTCACGCGAGTCGATAAATCTCCGCTCTCTTTATTTGCATATTTATCGAAATGTAAACGTATATCACGCAGGAGTGAATTCCTCAACCAATATTTGAGCGTCGGAGTCGGCAGCAATATCTTCACCAAGGCAAAACGTTCGTTGACGAACAGCTTCAATCTGATGAAACGGAAAGGCTCGCGTGACGATTTCGGTCTGGGGGCTAATCTCAGGGAGCCGGGTCACGCGAGCAACGCGAGCAAGAGCGGCAGTCAGAGTCCCGAAAACTCACGGCAGACCTCTGTGAACGACCTGTCGACCGACTCTAGTCGACCCAGATCTCTCAGAGTTTCGCCCGAGCAGCAACAACCACCCCCCACCGGCCCCAAGAGTCCAATGATGGACATGTTAGTATTCTTACCTGGAATTCAGCTGTATAGTAAAATATCCAGTACATAGAGATTGTCAATCGATAAATGGACTAAACCTTATCTTATTTTTAAAATTGTAGTATTTGAAGATTATGATTGTTTATAGTTCGAGGTTTGTCCATTCCTGTGATCGATGTCTCTGTAGTTGTACTGATACTTTACCCTCCCATCTGAATATTGGAGATGTTCAGTTTTTATTTACTTTCAGATTTTTGAAAGTTGGTAACTCGCCGAGAGTGTCACCGACGGAGAACGAAGGGAATAATTCAGTGATGTCGAACAGTTCTTGGCGTCAAACTATACTGAATCGTGTTGTGACCCCCGGTAAGGATCATGATAAAAATGGCGAGAAAAATGGATTGGTGAATGTTAATGTCATGAAGCCAATTCAAATTGGCACGGCTAAAAGAACTAAACAGGAACTGCGGGATTTGTGGAAGAAAGCCATCAATCAACAGTTAATACTGATTAGGATGGAAAAAGAAAATGCGAGACTCAGAGGTATTCATTTTTCAATTTGATCCTAAATAAATGAAACTTCAACTCTACGATCGTTCTAGTTCGTCAAGAAGAAGCTACTGTCAAACGAATAAAATTGGAGTACGACGAACTGAGCAGTTGTGCTCGAGAATTAGGCGAGGTTTGGGATTTACTCGTCAGCAAAGAATCTCGTGTTTCCACAAAATGCGATAATCAAATGCTTCTTCATGCTATCAAACAAGGTATGTTATCTGATATTTTCAAGATCAAATGCATCAAGTAAAAAAAAAACAGAAAGTTTTAATTCAATTTAAACATTTTTTTTAAGGTGTACCCAAAGGCAAAAGGGGAGACGTCTGGCAATTCTTGGCCGAGCAATTTTGTTTGAAACAACCACCAATTGATACTCGTGATTTTCCTCAATACAACACGTCGTACGAATTATTATTAAAGCAGCTTACGTCTCAGCAACACGCGATTCTCATCGATCTCGGTCGCACCTTCCCGAATCACCCATACTTCAGTTCACCTTTGGGCACTGGTCAATTAGCGCTCTTTAATCTACTCAAAGCGTACTCTTTACTCGATCACGAGGTCGGCTACTGCCAGGGCCTCAGTTTTGTCGCCGGAGTTTTACTTTTACATGTAAATATCATTGGATTTTGTAAATAATCGTGAATTTTATCTGGGAAATTAATGGTTGAATTGGAAGTAATGTTTAACGAAAAATGAATATGATTGTGTTTATATTCGATAATAATTTTAACATATTTTCTTTTATGTAGATGGCAGAGGATCAGGCTTTCTTTTTGCTCAGGCATCTAATGTTCAGACGTGGTCTGCGAAAACTCTATTTGCCAGACATGGCAGCGCTACAACTGAATCTGTACCAATTGTCAAGATTGTTACATGATCGTTTGCCAGCAATTTACGATCACTTCGACAAATATGAGGTCTCGCCGACCTTATATGCCGCTCCTTGGCTCTTAACATTATTTGCTAGTCAATTTCCTTTAGGCTTCGTCACGAGAGTATTTGGTTAGTTATCGATAATTATTATTTGGGACAATCAGAACATTTTTAACTCGTATATATTTTTTCATTGACAGATTTGCTATTTTTGGAAAGCTCTGAAGTGCTATTCAGGGTTTCTTTGGCTTTGTTAGAGGATCATCAGGATCAATTATTACGCTGTGATAGTTTTGAAGAAATAATGGAATATTTAAAGGTAAATTTAATAAGAAAGGTGTATAATCTAATACTTTGTAGATTGTTATTTTATACTTAAATTTTTAATTTAGACTAAAGTACCGGCTGTGGATAAAGAAACGCTCGATCGCGTTATGAAACGCGTTTTCTACCCAGACATGGAGATTAGCAAGCAACTCAACGAATATAGAGTTGAATATCAAGTGCTTCAGGAAGAGATGATCTCGGTTAAGCCGCAGATCGAAAATATAGAGAAACTTGAATCATTAAATAAACAGCTTACGCAACAGAATACTCAATTGAATGAACAACTCGAGGTAAGAATAATAAATTTAAAATGCGAAATGAATCAACACCACAATAGTTCACTGTTATTTATTATCATTTTAGATAACCATGAGTAACCTACACAGACTCGAAACTGCTCGTTCGATTCAGCAAGCCACTGTTCACAAACTCGAGTCGAAGAATCGCAGCTTAGAAGTCACCGTGAATACATTAGGTGCATTCATCCAACAATTGGCCGATACGCGTGCCGACATCGAGATACCGGGCGAAGTTCGACGTATAATCGCCCAATTGTATCTCGCCGAAAAACGTAGAACGGCCCCCAGTAGCGGAAAATCTTACCCACTCAAAGTTATCGAAGATAACCATAAGTACGCCATGATAAAAAGCAACTCTACGGGAAAAGAAGCGCAACAACTATTGAAAAGCAACAGCAATGAGATGCCCTACCCATTAAAATCGACGTTGAGTCAACCGAATCTCACGACGAGGCTCGAAAAAGTATCCTCGTTTTTCTACACGTCGCATAATCACATTCAAAAGCAACACGAACAAATTGGCTCGCTCAGGAACGATTACACTGATCGTACGAATGCAAATAATAACAACAACCTGAACGACAACGATGAGAACGATCCTAAAACGGTGAATATAGATATACAAATAACGGACACAATGAGCCCGACGACTAATTCAGCCGTGAACGAAGATGCCACCGCAGTTGAAAAATCCATCTCGTTGCCTCTGTCGAGCGGCAAGATCAAACTGAAACCGTCCAAGTCAGCGTACGAACTCGGCACAGTTAAGAAAATACCGATGGCGAGGCTTGAAGTACCTGCTGACGAGTCACTAGCAGGTATAGTCACCGGTACAGTCCATCCTCTTGACACCTGCAGTGATGTCAACTTTCGTTACGGTGGTACAACCAAACTAAAGTCCATCAGGCCTACGCGGCCTCTGAGTAACAACGTCACTCGAGAAGATGTTGTTGATAACAACCGCAATGTCGACAATACGCACAGATAACATTTACTTATGATGATGCGCACTGCGGTTGCTAGTCTTGCTACTGCGAGGTAAAAGAGCGAATTTGCAAAAGATTATCGTGTATTCTGAAGGTCACGTTCGATTCGAAAATGAATCTTTGATTTTATTTCTACCTGTATTACGTGATCTTTTCGTATCAAATTTTCATATATATGGACTATATATGTTTATCGATCTTCCACAATCGCTAACATTGTATAAGAAGGAATATGAAAGAGAGAGTAAGAGCGAGAGAAAAATGCTGAAAAGTTCAGCGGATATCGAATGACAGTATTTGCGAAAGTTAAAGGAAACATCGAAATTGATACCGAATTAAATCAGAAGAATATGACATTTAATGTCAGTATCGTAATATTTTATGCCATGTGTTATTATTGTAAATTTTTTTATTCGCGTTTTTCACACACACTGCCGAATAAAGAAAGTTACATTGTATTGGGAATGATGTGCTCGAATGTTTACGAATTGAAAAATATATTCGTATTGCAAGATATTCTTCCAAAGCTAGTGACTATTCGTACTTATAAAAAAAAATAAATTACTGTTATATTTCTTAACATACCTTGTGATAACCAGGGACGAGCTTTGTCGGTCGAATGAATTACTTACGATATGTTTTAAATTTCTTATTTCTTTTCTGAGATCAAAAAATTTTTCAACGAACACACTCATTATTCATAAAAAGGTCCTAAAAATATTTTGTAGTACTTAGATTATATACACAACAATGTCTACCAAATAGTTATAAATATTTATACTGTTGAAAATGAGTAATAGATTATAGAAAGTAATAAAGACAGGAAACAAAAAAAAGAAGAGAGAAAGACAGAGAGCGAGAGAGAGAGAGAGTGAGAGCAAGAGCAAGAAAAGGAGAACATAAAAATTAATATATAGAGTCATTGAATGTTGTTTGTTCTAATAGAAAAAAAATGCGATAAATCTTGCTCTAAAATAAAGTTTTTTATAGGACTTTTAGTCATAAGGTTGAGGGCTTCTAGAAATTCGTGATGTTGTCCTTATGATAAGTAGAGAAATATCTAAAGATTTGTATATTTATAGTATATATATTTTTGTTGTATTATGTTACCATTTATTAATTGTATCCAACTGATTGCGAAAAATTCATCTATAACGTATGTAGATTTTCTGCTAATCGAGCATCATAAGTGAAATAATGTGATCCTAGGTAATATTGAGTTATTATTTTTCTGATATTGAGTTTTATCTTTTATTTTTGCGATTTTTTATGTATTAAATTTGAGAAATTTGTTGAATTACGAAGTATTAATTCATTTTCATTTTCACTGTAAATTATCATTACGTGCTATTATTCTGTTCAGTATAAAGAATGCTGTTCAAGTGAAATTAATATCTTCCACTTATATGTATAGATTATAACAGAGGCAAAATAAACATGTAATAAAGTAACAAAAGTAAAGTTAACAAACTGTAACTCAGCTTAATTTAAGAGATACAAGTAATTTAATTACTGTGTGAGAATTTTTTTATGTCAATCGTAAATCATATCACCGGAACAAAATATGTAAACAGGATACATTTGAATGTAATTAAAATTTCATCTAGTAGTAATATCATTTTTGCTAGTAGTTTTCAATATCGATTAGACAAACCTCAAAAACAAAGCAAGTAGAAGAACTACACAAAATATTACTTTTTATAATAGAAGACTTTTAATTACATTTTTCTTAAATAGAATTGTAAGATAAATACGAAAGAGAACGATAAAATGAATTAGAAGAAATATTTACATTGTTTTATTTATTTACCCTTTCATGTACTCTTTATTGATTTTACATCCAAACGCATAAGGCATTTCAAATTGAAATAATGAAGTGCTCTAAAAATCAACTTTTTTATAGTTGATGCAAATTTCACCTTCAATGCTTTCATAATTTACAATAATTTTATGAACCATATTGATGTTCCTGAAATTTAGGAGTATTTCGACGGATTACCGCTGCATGTGCTTGTCGTGATTATAATTCATTTAAAATGTCAAACGAATATGATTATAGCTATTTGCTGAGGTTTTTTCCTCTTCATACAAGAAACTCGCAAAACGTTTTATCCAAACGAAAATATTTACAGTATTACATGAATATAATTAATTATCGATCTGTTTTCCAAAACTGATCACTCGATAGGATTATTTTTTAATGTTTAGTTTTTGATATATTTGCTCTGCAAAAAAATATTCAGTTTATAAATGTCCTAAAATAATTTTCATACAATTTAGAAACAAATGATTACTTACGTTTGCATTTGTTTACTGCCACTAAGAACTATATAAGGCGACTGAGTTTCTTTCTGTTTTGATTGTAATAAGTTCAGTGTGCCAAGGGGTGTGTCTGTTGAGGACATCCGTTTCATCAGAACTTCTTGCTCTGCCTTCTTCATTCTTTTTTCAACCTTTGGTATAGAAATAATGATTTAAAGATAAATGTGCAATTCTATGTGTAAGAAATTTGTCAATATTTTATTATTACCTTGTTCTTTCCTGGTCCTTTTCCGTGGAATTTATGAGACAAGTAACGGAATGCTTCTTTGGGTGTTAGCACGTGACCATCATCATCGATGTATTCCAATTTCACATTCGGTTTGAAGGTTTCTTTCTCTTTGAAATCGGACGTTGGCCCATTAAATCGGTCTCGCCGACCAAACTTGTCGTCATCTCTGAGAAGTGGAAAATATTAATGATTAATCACCTTAATTTACGATTTACCAACGATAATATAGCTAAAATTAACAAGAATCATCATAATCAGTTTTCTTTTTGGACTTCAGCTTTTCAAATAAAGTTCTGGCACTCTATAAAAGGTTGACAATTTTTCCTCTGAAATATTGAGTAAGAAGATGATTAATATTCGTCCAGTTGTAATTATTATAACGTTTGCATTTTCTCACCTCGTTATTTACTATTACATGTGAGAAAATACTCGTGAACTGCCGAAAAACGTACCTTGTGGCTTTTTAACAGTCTTCTCACTCATCCGTCCACTCGCCACTGAGAAGCCAGTAACGTCTCGTAGAGTTGGCGAATTCATCGTCAATAACGAGCACCAAAATTATCCAACCTCTACTTACGACTGTTAAACTGACAGTTCAAATTTACTTGTAACCGATTCTAACACTTAACTTAGTGGAATTGTACTCGACGTAAAAATCACACGCAAACAACTATCGCTTCGACCAAATATACTGATTAAATTTTAAAATTGAAATCTGGGACTTGTTTGCGGGTAACCAATACACCGAATACAACTTTGCAGGTTCGGATGCATACCCGTAAGTTTTGTCCTCGATCGAGTAATTTTGAGCTTGGAGATGTGCAAATCTAGAGGCAGATGGTCTATTCGTATCTTCTTTTTGAAGGTACCCTTTGCTCATAGCAAGCTTCAGTGCGCCGCCGACGCCTTGTCCAAGCGATGGCTCTGCGTCGAGAATGGCCGCTTCAAGCGCTGCTGGTTCAATTACTTTCTCATCTAAAATATATTTTATATTCGTTAAAATATACACAAAATTCTATAGAATCAATATGTGAGTGTATTATTTCTAATCCCCATTTTTTACCCATTTTAACTGTATTCCAAGCACCACGCCCCTCATCTTCTTCATCGACTTCTTGAACTTCTTCTTTTATTTCCTCTAATTCGAAATCCTAATGAAAGAAAAATTTAATGTCATATTTCGAATAAAATAATAATGCCTATGAAAATTCTGTATGTGAAATACCATGAGCTCTTGTTCATTCTCTTCTCGATTTCCAGCTAATCCATAGGTGGGTATATCACCCAGAGTTCGACAAAATTCGGCAGTGGAGTTCACTACAATATTACTGGCCGGCTGGCCATCGTCCATGTCAACCTCCTGCTTCATTGTTTCTACGACTTTTTGTATACTGTTTTGGGATAAATCTTTCAGTTTTTTAGCTTTTCTTAAAGCATTGTGCAAATCTGATTCTTTATCATCTTCATCTTCAATTTTCAACCCAGTCAAATCTTCTTTAGGCACTGTTCAATATGAGAAAATGAAAATTTTGGAAATGAAAAATTAAATATAAAATGAAAATAAGTAAGACCTTACCATCTAGATCGTCAACATCTAACTCATCCTCATCTTTTGTTTCATCTCTCCGTCTTCTACTTCCTAAATCTTTTAAATAATCGTTGTTATCGCTGATGAGATCATCAGCTCTTAACTTTTTCTTTGTTCGTATTTTACGCACCTACAATTCATACGAAATATTAAGTTAGAAGTTCACTGAACAATAATCAGTAAGTACTTAAAAATTACTCATTTACTTACTCTTTTCTTCAATTTTTTAAATTTGAACAATTCTTCTTCGTTATAATACTCGCTGGCGAGTTTAGGCTCGGGCATCTGTAAAGTTTCAATTCTGTGTTTCTCCAAACGCTGTTTGACTATATCAGCTTTTTTCTGTTTTAGCTCTAGCGCATTTGTGACGCCTAATGTAAATGCTTCATGTTTTTCACCCTCGATTTCCTCGTCATATTTATCGAGAACGTTTTTCTTTGGCATGCCATATTCATCAAAATTATCATCATCATAAGCATCATATCCAGGTTTTTTAGTTTTATTAACAAAATTCCGTTTGTAACGCTCATCATCTTTCATGTTTACATTTACAAGCACATCATCCTCGTTTTTCAAAACTTCACTGTCTTTTAAAGTTAAAATAGTTATTCTACCCTCTTCAAATGTCTCCTGTAAGTATAAATATTTGTTGATTTTAGTTCTATAAATATTTTTTATTTTCTAAATTTTATCTTACCATGTCATGTTCAACTCTAAGACCTTTCAAATCCTTCTCAGTATAAGCTTTATTGCGAATTTTGTGCATATCTTCATTCACTAAATTCCCTATTCCAAATTCTTCGTCTAACTGATCCAACATTTTGGCCTAAAAAATTTTAACTGAATAAGATTATTTAGTTCTGAAATTCCTCAAATAGAAAATGATAATCGAAACATACCCTTTCTTCAGCCTTTTTTTTCTCAGCCTCTAACTGTCTGGTTCTTTCAATCCATGCTTTAGTATCATCATCGGAATCACATTCTCCTAATGTTTTAACTTTCGCAAGATTATCTTCAATTTGTCTCTTTTGTTTCTGTAGGGCCAATTTTTCCTTAATCTTTTCAGTCTTGGACTTTTCACTGTCATTAGGAGCAGGTTTATGATAAAACTCTCCAAGATCATCTTTGATTTTATTGGGATCATCTTTAGGTGTAGAATCAACTTCCAATGGTTTCAAACCCAATTTAGCACGAAGTTTGTTTGTTTCTTCAATAGAAAGGGATGTTTGGGATGCACCACCCTTAGGTGGAGAGGGGCTATGCTCGTGTTTCGATATTTCTGGGGGTGGTGGAGTGGGAAGATGTGACGACTTGGAGATCTTCGGAGGTGGTGGAGCACTGACAATTTCAACTGCAATACATATGAAAAAACCAAACATTTTAATGTTATTATAATAAATATCAAAAAAATAAAATAAAAATTTAAGAATAACGAAATAATTACCATCACTGTCATAATCCTTGCGCTCTTTTCTCTTATGTTTTTTATGATGCCTACTGCTACTACTGCTGTGTTTGTCGGATTTTTCACGCTCCGGCGTATAACTGCGAGAACGGCTACGATGACGTTTCTTTTTAACGTCACGACTCTTTTCAGTCTTATGTCGCTTATTAGACCCCATCTTTTTCTATAAAAATAATCGTAAAAGAAACTGAAATTGTTGCTGATTCTTCTCGATTACAAATTAAATATCACATAACCTCCAAAACGAATAAGCAGTAACGACAATAATGGCATCCCTTATGACACGTTGCGCCCTCTTCACAATTCAAGATCAGCAAAAACACAGCCAAAAGGGATCATTGAAAATTCGTAATACCGATTTACAAATTCCAATGACGATGTCAATATTTCGAAATTTTAACAGAAGAGTTATTACCTATGAATCACGGTTATACCAGAAATTTTAATGGATTGATTTATACTCTTCTCATGTAGTATTATCTATAAATAAAAGGAAGATCAGGAGTTACAGGAATTCATTTACATTTTAGTGGATCATTTTTATTAAGAGTTGTATTATTAATATTCTTTTAATGTACTACATTTTAAAAACTATCATTGAAAAGTTATCAAATTTTTCAATAAAATTCAATTATATTTTTCAATATTGCCGTTATCTATGTACTTGTAAATGATGTTTCTAAAAATAAATAATGTTACGTAGTATTTTTTTTGAAATATTGAAAATAATACGTAACTGCATTTTAATATGAAATGTCTGCTCCATATTGGCTATATCACTTGCAATAGACATCTGTCGCGAACACTCTTCAGATAGCGGGATGGCCGGGTATAAAAGAATTAAACTCCAAAATATTAACGCACAATAACATCGTACGGCTAACTGTTAACTCGATAAGCTGAAAATAGGAAACTCACTCAAAGGAATCTAAGTATTATTACTCATTTTTATGAATTAATTTATTATATTTACACCTTTTTAAAGGCATTTGAATTTCATACAGCTACGACTGCAGCGGCATGGCGTCAGTTTTGTCTTACCTTGTTACGCTTTCAATTATATTAGGAGTAACGTGTGAACCATTTGGGAACATTGATGACTACAACAAAAATGCCCTGAATATGAACGTTCCATACTGTCGTGGATTGGTATTTATTATAAAAATAATTTTGTGAATTGTGTAATCTCTTAATTAACATCTTTTGTTTTGATTTCATTGGTGCAATCAACATTCTTAGTACTAAAAATAATGTAATTGATGAAAAATAAATAGTAATAAATAAATTATTTCAACAGGAGAATAAGTTGCAAATGGCCAGACTGCTTTTGATGCCTCAGCAGAATCACTATCTTAAACGGAATTCTGAACTTATTAATTCTCTATTGGGATTACCGAAAAATATGAATAATGCTGGACAATGAAGAATACAAAAGAAAAATGAAAAATTTAATGTGCGCATGTAGAAATAAATTATGATATAGAGAAAATAAGTGTCACGATACAAATAAAATGGAAAATAATATCATGATTACATGTAATTATCAATCAAGATTAAAATTTCACATTTTGTTTCATTGAAAACTATTTAATTGTTCTTCACAAATCTTTGACATTATTTAGCAACTGAGAATTGTATTATTTAAACTATGAAATAAATTTGATTTAAACCAAGATGCTGTTGAATTGTTTTCTTATCTTAGACTTACCAAATATATTGTAATATATGCTTACATTCGATACGTGATTTCTCTCTGAATCACATTTTACAATACACAGGATTGTAAAACGGAATAGCTTCATTCGATATTGTTTCGAGCGAATGACAATCGTCAAAATTTCAAATGAAAACCTCCACCTATGGGTGGTTGTCTTCCGCCTTCTAATAAACCCATATGGAAACCTGTTGAAGTTATCTCAGCTTCATCTCCATCTCGTAATTGTTTGTACTCTTTGCCACCACTGGGTGGTTTCGGTGATGCATTAGCAGTTCGTACACCTAATTCCGATTTGGCAGGCCACGTAGGAAACATCGCTGGATCGATTGGCTTTGGAAGTTCTGTGAAGTATGCGTGTTTTAGAGCTTCCTCGGCAGAGACACGTTGTCGAGGATCGTATGTGAGAAATCTACAAAATTTTAATTATAACAGATTTAAAATATCACTTTTAGTATCAAATTACACAAAAAGTCATTACTACTCACTTGTTCAGCAATTCAATGCCTAATTCAGATAATGACAGACTAAACCGCTGCCGTAAATTATTTACAGGATAATGACCAAATGGAATTTTAGGAACTATTGGTAATTTACTATATCCTGGCCAAATCCTGTCATTTGGAGTACCCAACTCTTTGAATATCCTATGGAGACATTCGATTTCAGTTTTACCCGTAAATAATGGTTCCATTCTCAGTAGTTCTGCAAAAATGCATCTGAAAACGAAAAACGTTTTCATAAATGTTTTAAGTGTAACGTGAGGTAATCGAAATGGACGATGAATTTAATTTCTTACCCCACAGACCACATATCGATGGGCGTACTGTATTCCCCGTTACCTAAAAGTAATTCTGGTGCTCTGTACCAAAGTGTGACTACAACTGGTGTATATTGTCTAAGAGGGGATCCGTATTCACGTGCCAAGCCAAAATCACCTACTTTTAAGATACCTCGGTGACTCAACAATAAATTTGACGTTTTTAAATCACGATGTAAAATCCAGTTATCGTGCAAGTGCGCAACTGCTTTCAGCAATTGTTGCATAAGGCATTTTATTTCTCCTACAAAAAGAATAAATTCAATAAGTAAATTTCTTGAGAACATGTGAAATAATTATCTAAAAGAATTTATCAATAATGAATAAATCATACCTGGTATAAAAACTTGTTTTTTCTGTTTCATGGTTTCTATTAATGATTTCAGGTCATGCTCTACATAGTCCATAACAATAAAAATTTTGTCCATGTTGCTACCAACAACTATTTCACGAACGGTTATGATATTCGGATGCTGTGCTCGTAATAAAGTATTAATTTCTCTTAAACTAGTAATAGGAAATCCGTCTTTCTCCTTTTCCATTTTTAACCGTTTGAGAGCAACTATTTCTTCCGTTCGTTTATCTCTTGCTCTATAAACAACTCCATATGTACCTTCTTCGATTCTGTTTAAACATTGAAATTCTTCAACACTTCGACAACCTACAATTTGGAAAGAAAAATTATTTATTCTGGTCAACTGAATTTTATTTTTCAAAAATGCGATTGATAAACCTTGAATGGCGGGTAAGTATGGAGGCAATTCGGGTGTTTCTTCTTTTACAGGTTCTTCTTCAACGACAGGTTGAACATTATTTGAATCAACATGGCCAGGTGACCCACCGTCTGAATGATCGGATTTTGCCAATCGATCAACCGACAAAGGGCTTGCGTTGTTAAAATCCGATCCATCATTGGAATCGTCATTTGATCCTTTTTGCGATTCATTGGAATCATCTTCATCACTACTCGAGTCTGATGAGTCTGATGTCTGCCTTTCAGAAGATTGTTCCCGTAAACTGTTATGTTCCTCTGATGAATTCTTTGATCTGTAGAATATATATTTATCAATGAATTTACTGTTTTTAACGATTGAATAATTAGCTATCAGATTTGAGAAAATACTCACTCGGCCGACTTGGAACAAGCGTCGTCAGATTGAATAGGACTTAAACTCTCATCCGAAAGCTCAACAACAGATGGATTATTATCTGGACTGAGCTGTCGTTTTTCTCCTCTCCTGAGACGTCTGGCTTCTAATTCAGTTCGCGACGCCTCTTTTCGTCTGGCCATTTCTCTTTCTGCTTCCAATAATCTGTAGTTGAAATGATATAAACTTTTACAACTGATGGAATTATGATTAAGTATCTCTTTTTGAAAAAATCATGTATAATACCTTTCCTTCCTCAGTTCTTGTTCCGTCATTTCTTTCAAGTTTTTAGGCACCATAGGAGGTTTATTAATTTCCATTGTATCCATTTCTTCTGTATCTACGATATCCATTACAGATTGTAAATGTTTCTCTCTAGTTTCTTTTTCACGTTCAAATTTCTCTTTTTCGCTATCACGACTTCTATCATGTTTATGAGATCTTTTACGATGTTTCTCGCGATCATTCTTTTCCAAGAATTCTGCTTCAGAATATTGCTCCTCCATCGGTCTCGGATATCGTCGATCATCTATTCTACTTTCACGACGTTCACGCGAATCATCCAGAGTAGTACGAGTTTCGCGCCGATCTCTAGAATCACGAGATTCACGAAACTCTTCCATACGTACATCTCGTCTTACATCCGTTTTATACTCACGAACTTCTCTAGGGTCTTCTCTCCTCTCTCTTCTTTTATCTAGCAATCTGAAAATAATACCATAATAAATATTTTTTGTGATAATATTGAAATCTTTCATTTGATCACAAACCTCTCTCTTAAATCTTCTAAAACTCTGTCCCCTGTATTCCTTTCTTTACGTTCATGTTTGATATTCTCCCTTTCTCTGGAATGAATGTCAATTCTCTCAAGACGTTCTAGTTTCTCCCGTTCCCTCTTAGATTCATTTGAACGTTCCGATCTTTCTAATGCATCAGTGCCATGTCTTCTATGCCTACGTTTATCTCTGTGTCTATCTTCGGATCTATCATGATGGCGTGACTTACGATCTTTGTCATCCCTTCGATCTCTTCTTTCGTTTTGTTTTTCACGTCTCCGGGAGGAAGTTGATTTGTGATGATGGATCACCACTTGAGGAGGTTTTATATCTAAAGAATCTGCTGTATCCCCACCATCTTCCTCTGAAAAGCTTAAAATATATTAATTAGAAGTCAAGAGATTAATATAAACAAATTGGATGAAGGTAACTTAGGTTATGTTAGATTGAAGTCATACTATGCCAAATATATTTTTAATTAATATTACTTATTTTGTAATTTGATTAATTATATCAGACACTTTTAAGAAACTAACCTGAAATCATCCACGTCTTTGTAGGGACTTTTTTTTATTTCGCCGTCTTCACTTTGATTGTCAATGTCGATGTCCATCATGACGCCTGATATATAATTAAAAGAAGATTACTACAGTATAATTATAATACATAGATCACTAATTCTATGAAATTCGACGTTTTATAATAACACAATTCAACGTTCGAATACGTTTGTAAATAGCATACACTACACGCACAGTTGCAACACCGTATGCAACCGTCGCAGCACGGCACACTCACACAGTCACCCACTCACAGCAATCAAAGCCGCGGTTTCCGAAATCGGCACCACTAATCCGCCAACCACCAGCAATCCCAACTTCCAAAGTCCCAAGTTCGTATAAATTCCTATAAAAAAATTGCATTAGAAGAAAAGTAGTTCACGTTTTTCACATTCAAGCCTTGAGTGAGACATATGGTTGGTAATGTAAATGTGTTCATGAGTATACCTTTGTTGCCTTATAATTATAGGCGAGTTATCGAACACACCTCACTTCGTAGCACGTACTGTCATTTATCGGACTTGCCATATTTCTTAAAATTTTTAATAGATTTTTATTATTTTTGAACAAAAGTAGTTATTTATATTCTCATTTCTTTGTAAGACAACTTTTCATAATAAAAAATATTTTTTTAATATATGCAATGTTTTGAAACGGTAATAACCACATAAAAGTTATAACCAAATTTGTAAAAGGTGTATGTAAAATGCTCGTTAAAAACAGTTAATTTCGAAAGATAACTTAAAAATGGGACCGCCTCCGATAGTAACTGGTATTTCGCCTAAAGAAGGCCCTCCTGGAACTAGAGTTATACTGAGAGGTGAATTTTTAGGAACAAAAGCTCAAGATTTGATAGGTAAATCTTATTTATTATATTTATAAAGTTTCCCCATTTGCAAATGGTAACCGCATTAATTTTTATTATTTAGGTCTCACAATCTGTGGTTGCGATTGTGTTCTATCTGCAGAGTGGAAATCTTCCAATAAAATTATTGCAAGATCTGGTCCTTGTAAAGGACGAGGTGATATCATAGTTACAACACGCAGTGGTGGACAAGGAACATCTACAGTACAATTTCGTGGTTATCATGAAACTATAGGTCCTATGAAAGAATCTGCTGTATGGGTTGATGAAGCTCCACTGCAGAGTTTTGCATGGGGTAGAAGAGCTTTATCTCCTACAAATTATCAACAAGAGGATCCATTAGGATTAAGCGTAGAAGGAAATGAGTAAGAGCATTTATTGAAAATAAATAATAAACATAATA
Source organism: Goniozus legneri (assembly GCA_003055095.1). Lineage (NCBI taxonomy): Eukaryota > Metazoa > Arthropoda > Insecta > Hymenoptera > Bethylidae > Goniozus > Goniozus legneri. The sequence goes on along the minus strand of NCVS01001006.1, from coordinate 89,644 downwards.
ATGTCAAGCTTATGTGCAAATCATTATTTTCAGTAAGAAATTCCCTGAAGATGAATTACTCGAACTTTATGGGGAAAGAGATGGCAATTTGACCAGTGAGAAATTTCATCCTGGATGGTTTTTATTACAACATCATCATGCTACTACTATGGAAGATTTAAAAGCAGGTTTGGCTTATCTTAAAAGAAAAGTCAACTCTCAAAAAGAAGGCCAATTGTCATTTCTCAAAGTAAGTTATATTCTTTATTATTGCCTAAAACTGAATTATTAATATATTCAAAATATTCTATAGGCTAATGTAGGAGCTGTAATGGAACAATTAGATACTCTGATTTTATTGAAAGAACAATTTGAAGCAGATCTGAAAAATTATGGTTCAGATCCTTCTGAAAAACTAGAAATTGCTATCAAGCAATCAATGACAGAAGCAAATAAATTATTTAATGACATATTAAAAAAGCGAGAAAAAGCTGATGCTGCAAGAAATGCTTTAGTTTTAATGCAGAGATATAAATTTCTATTTTGCATGCCTGTAAATATAGAAAAAAATATAAAACGGGAAAATTATGATTTGGTCATAAACGATTATGCTAGAGTGAAAAACTTATTTAAGAATACCGAAGTTGAAATATTCAAAAAAGTATTAGTAGAAATCGAAAAACGAATTGAATTACTTAAACAACTACTTCAACAAAAGCTTCAAGAACCTTCATACAGCTTAGAGGAGAAGAAAAAAATTATTAGAAATCTGATCAACCTTGAAGTGGCAGGAGATCCTGCTTGGGATGCTATAGGTATATTTACAAATTCTTATATGAAAACCTGACCTTTTTTGAAAATATAAATCTTATTTTACAGTATCACACGCAAAATATTTGGAAACCAGTATAGCAAATTGTCTCAATGATAACTCTAAGAATGAAACCTCTACTGTAGATGGCATGGGAAAGACAGCTAGACAGTTCTTCAATGCTCCAAAATTTCATACATTCAAGCCAGATGAAAATCATGCTCCTTCATATATCACTTGTATCAGAGAAGTATGTAATGTAATAACTGATCAGTTACCTGATTTATGGAGATTAGGACAGAGTTATTTCACTGGTCAGTTACATGTGCAAGTGAATACTGACAAACAGACTTTATTTAAGGTACAAAATTAATTCCTGATTCACTTATCAGTATAACAGAATTGAAATTGTTTCTATTTTATTCTTCAAGAAATTAGTTCTTTCTGGTATGCAACATGCTTTGGAAGCTATAAAAAGCATTTGTGGGAATCATGTTGAAGCTGTTTGGTTTTTATATGTATTGCGATGTGTTAGACAGATGTATGCATCTTTAATACATTTGGACTTGCCCAGTGATGCTCTTGATATATTTGAGAGATTAATTTTAGATTTAAGGTATTAATATTTTTAATTTAAATTTAATGGAAAAATACTAATTCTATAGTTATTTTCATCAGATTACAGTGCATGAATGTATTATTTAAAGAAACTGCCGAGAAGGTATCTCAAATGCATACGCAAGAATCATGGCAAGTTGAATATTTGAACGAAGATGGAGGCGTTACAAAACTGGTATTGATCAAATGAAAATTCACAATGTACCTGATATAGAATTGAGGGAGTTATTTAAATTTATACATTTTATAGCCTTACATTTTTGAGGAAATGGTTCTGGAAGTCGCGAAATTAGCATGCGATATAGTTGTGACAAGTGGACCTAGAGAGGGACCATTATTTGTCACATCTGCACAGCAAATGCACTATTTTAATTCGATAAAGAATCTCTTTACAGCGTACGCACGATGTTTGCAGCATTTGGCTTTCAGTGCATGCGATAAACCGTCAGACGATGACGACACGTCCGTTTCCCAACTGATTGGTTTACCGACAAGTTGCAAAACCAAAGCAAATAAACAACAGGGACCTGTAAGTTTACAGAAAAACTTTCTGGTATCGACTGATTGAAAAGTTTAACGTTTTACAGACATGGGAACAGTGTTTGTTAATATCCCTGAGCAATATACGTTACACAATGAATACAGTATTACCGAAAATTAGCGAAAATCTCAAATCTTTCGGCTATCCAGATTTATCGCTAGCCTTTAATGCAGATTCTGATTGGACGGAATTGGGTACTTTGGATAATTCAGTTCTGGAAGCTTATCTAGAACGACGATGTGATCCTTTGGTTGGAACTATAGAACCGAGCATGTATTTGGGTGGATTAGAATGGGACTTTGATACGGAACCTACGCATATCAAACCATACGCACAAGAAATTTTGGCGAATCTTATCGCTATTCACGCAGAAGTAAATTTCAAAATCCTTGTGTTGTATCAATGTGAGATCCAATGATCAATAAATTTAATCTTTCAGGTTCGTCGAGTAGCCCCTGCTTTATTGAAACGGGTGCTTTTCCATATTGTAGAAACGATAGCCGAAGAATTGGCACGTCTCATGTCATGTGTAACTCATTTTCAGCCTGCGGGAATAGTGCAAGCGCACTTGGATATTAAATTTTTAAGAAATGCACTGTGGCCCTTCAGTACAACAAAAGCAAGGTAAGGTTGATAGAGTGATGAATAAATTGACAAAATAATTGGAATAATTCAATTGATTGATGATATATTTGTTGCTATATAGAAATTTTTTCAAAGAAGCTTCTATGGCGATTCCCCAGCCTAGGAGAGCTGATGATCCTAGAAAAATAGAAGCATTATTGTTAAAAGTAACAAATTCGATGCAACTACAAGTATCGTGCTTGATGCATGACGGTGACAATAGAAATATTGTTACAGAGACAGAAGTTATGCTGTAATGTGTATATAAACGATATGTATTTAAAAATTCTAATAAAAATATTTTTAATAAAAGTTGTTGTCCTGTTATGAATTTGACAGTGTTGTCATCATCACGTGGGTTTCATTTAAAATTATTTCGGAACACTTGGAATAGCTGCTGCCACCTATGAGGTAAAAGCATTAAAAATTGTGGGTTTAGGAACGCATAAGTGACAAACGATTTTGATCGCTATTTTCGCAAACTTCAGTAGGAGGTTAAATATCTTTTATCACCAATAAATGGCAATATAATACAGTTGATACAGTATCTAATTACAGTAGTTGCAAAAGTTTCGCAGCAAAAATGACCTTCACTAATAAGGTTGGTTGAATTATCGAGTTATCGATGATTATATCATTAATATTAATTTTATTGTATTTATAATCATATTCAACCGGATTTTCTAGATGGAGGTTGATGAGAAGGTGATGAAGGGTGAAGGCTTCAAACAATACTACATTACAAAAATTGAAGAATTACAGCTGATTGTTGCCGAAAAAAGTCAAAATTTGCGCCGGTTGCAAGCTCAGCGAAATGAGTTGAATGCTAAAGGTACGAAAAGATTTTCTACATTGTTGTACAATATTTATGAAATTATAATAAATATGCTTACAATTATGTTATTCTTAATAGTAAGAATGCTGCGTGAAGAATTGCAACTTCTTCAGGAACAGGGATCCTATGTTGGTGAAGTAGTAAAGCCAATGGATAAAAAGAAAGTATTGGTAAAAGTACATCCTGAAGGAAAATTTGTAGTAGACATAGACAAGAATATCGATATTAATGATGTTACACCAAATTCGAGAGTAGCTTTACGTAATGAAAGTTATACACTTCATAAGATTCTGCCAAATAAAGTGGATCCTCTAGTTTCGCTCATGATGGTAGAAAAAGTTCCAGATTCGACTTATGAAATGGTAGGAGGCTTAGATAAACAGATCAAAGAAATCAAAGAAGTTATTGAGTTGCCTGTTAAACATCCAGAATTGTTTGATGCCCTTGGTATTGCTCAACCGAAAGGTGTATTATTGTATGGACCACCGGGTACTGATAATTATTTTTCTAAGAGAAATTTTATATTGAACTCTTTTTATAGTTATTTTTTATATCTCTAGGTACTGGTAAAACTTTGTTAGCAAGAGCAGTTGCTCACCATACAGAATGTACTTTTATTCGTGTTTCTGGATCAGAATTAGTTCAAAAATTCATTGGTGAAGGATCCCGGATGGTTAGAGAGCTCTTCGTTATGGCTAGAGAGCATGCGCCATCTATTATCTTTATGGATGAAATTGACTCTATTGGAAGTTCACGTATTGAATCAGGGTCAGGTGGTGATAGTGAGGTGAAAATTTAACATCCTATATTAATAAATTATAATCACTATTAATCACTATGCATTCTATATTTTAATTCAAATTTAACTTATGTATACAGGTGCAAAGAACTATGTTAGAATTGCTGAATCAGTTGGATGGATTTGAGGCAACTAAGAATATCAAAGTGATTATGGCTACCAACAGAATTGATATTTTGGATCCAGCTTTACTTCGACCGGGACGTATCGACCGTAAAATTGAGTTCCCACCTCCAAATGAAGAAGCTCGACTGGACATTCTGAAAATTCATTCTAGGAAGATGAATTTAACGCGTGGTATTAATTTGAGAAAAATTGCTGAACTTATGCCTGGTGCATCTGGAGCTGAAGTAAAGGTAAAGATTCTTATTTTCTCACTTGTAAAGTTAATCTAATATTTCTATTATAATTATTTTCAGGGAGTTTGTACAGAAGCTGGCATGTACGCTCTTAGGGAACGTCGCGTTCACGTAACACAAGAAGATTTCGAAATGGCAGTAGCCAAAGTTATGCAAAAAGATTCTGAGAAAAATATGTCCATCAAGAAACTTTGGAAATAAATCAACCATGTTTTGTGTTTCATTTAACGCGACTGTTATAAGATTTATTTTTTATTGAGCATATAAGAAATTTTTGCCGTACTCATTTTGAAAGTTAAAATAAAATGGATTTTTTAGTTAGATAATTGCTATTGAAAACTCATTTCAATTAATTTACTAATTATATATATTTCATAAATTTTGAGAAGGGCATTTATTACATTTTTCCTGCAATTAAAAATTTTATTAAAATTTTTGCAATTATAATTTGTAAGTAATTTATGTAATTGAGTATCTTATCGGTTGTAACAATATAAATAATTAAAAATAAATATTTCATATAAATTTAGTAATTTCTTTATAATCATAAACTTTTGCATCAATTACTATGTAATTTTCCAACGAGTTCATAAATCTTTATACGATATATAATATTGTATATTATAATACTTATAAATATAATATTATAATTACTCTAATTTAATGTATAATGCTTATTATTATTCGATGTTCAATGACGCTGAATATCTTTAGTCAACAACTCCTTGAGTAGCTAATTCTAATAATGTTCGCTCTAAATATTCTACATCTGGATAACCGTGTCCCGAGAATGACGGACCTAATTCAGTTTTATGATGAATTTCATTCCATGTTACGACGTCTTCTCTCCCAGTAGTAACGGATCTCCCGATAGTAAATATCAGTCTTCTCTCAAACGCAATTTGAAGTAGCCTTAAAACTCTACGCCCCAATACTGTGTCTGGAAGGTAACAAACTCTCGGGAAACCAACTGCATAATAAGCTTGACCTGGATTAGGGTGTTCGCTACCCTGAATTCCCGAGGGGATACTAAAAAACATTTTTCAGAATATTATTAAATTCAAAGCTATTTATTAATAGCTATATTAATATATTCTTCTTTTTAAAAACTTACTCATATGTTATCTGTATAGTATTGGTATTTGGAAATCCTGGTAATGATCTTGGTAAATGAGTCCAATTCATTGTACCAGGGGGTTGATTACCCCTTTTTTCTCCGTAAATCATTCGACAAACGGGGCATTGGATGTAAGTGGGCGGTTTTTGACAATTCAGCATCGTGTTGAGGCAAGATAAGTGAAGTCTGTGTTGACAATGTATCAACTTCACGGTAAGTGGTTCTGGCGGTCCAAAACAAATTGGACATGAATCTGTATCATTTCCTTCTACCACTTTCACATACTGCGATATTATATCGGAAGTAAGATCTAATTCTGTAAATCAAAACCAATAAAATATGATGTCTTATTAATTAATATGTTAATATCAAGTTTACAAGAAGATTACTTTTAGGAGCATCGTCATTTCCGACGGAACTATCTAGTAAATCCATAGAATTCTCATGGCTCAAATATGTAGAAACAGTGTCAACGCTAGGCCGACGACCACTTTTTGTACTGCTGGAATCTATATCCAGTACATTATCCCATTTGTGTTTTATTTGAGTAGATGATTGAGATTCAATAATTGAGAGAGAATTACTGTTCTCAACGTTATGTTTGTTACCAAATATGTTGAAATTACTCAGAATCACACGAGCGATATTTGAAGGACCGGCGTCACTATTTTTTCCCTAGAAAAATAATTTTTAATTATCAGCATGTTAATATTTAAAGCATCAGCTAACAAATATGCATACTCACTTTCTTACTACTTTTCTTTGAACTGCTAGAGCAAGATTTTTTATGAGATGACTTTGTATTTGTATTTTTAACATTACTATGATTACTTTTTTTACTAAGAGAAGTCTTCAATTCTTCAAGTGCTACTTTAACTAAAGGATAAGGTGCCTGTTGCAATCTCCTTATAGGTCGCACATAACCAGAAGAACATCTTACTTGTGTCAAATTACAAAAATTAATTATGTATGGAAAGCCTAGATAAGTTTTAGAAATATCTATAATTTTGTCGCCCTGGAACAAACCATATTATTGATATATTCAGTTCTTTTTGATCTTTTGAAAACACAATAATTATTCAACAATCTTACTCGTGCCCAAGCTTCTTCTATCAAACATTGAACTTCCATATCGTAAGTATGCCAATCATCCATATCACCAGCCCACTCCCATTTAGCACCTTTACCAGCAGGTGAACTTGGAAGATAAAGTTTTCTTCGTACATTGTAGGTTTCATTATTATCTTCATTGCACTGTGTATTTGTTTTTAAATTTATATAATACCTAAGTACAAAATATCATCGAATAAATACTTTTTAAAATAACAATTAATTTATAATTCACCACTATCCATTACCTATCTAAATGGGGATCAGCATCATTTAAGAAAACTCTTGTTAATTTTTTGCAATGAGCTCTTTCAAGATGTTGAGACACAGCTGGACTATATGGTCTCCAACGACCATGACGATTCTCCCATTCCCATACTACAACTGCATGACCATGTTCTTGACCTTGAGAATTCATTATCTCAATATGAATCTTAGAATGTCAAACACATGTTAAATTAATAGCTCATGTGTGAGTCATGATGAAAATAGTGGGTATAGCTGAAAAATTTTCCAAATTAGAATAATATTCATAACAATGATATTTTTAATACTAATAATAATATTTTTATTTTTTAGTTTTTTTTTTATTGAAAAACAATTTATATTTTAGTTGTTAAATTTAGGCTAAAAATCTAAACTATTAATATCTTTTACAATAATATTAACACAATAAAAGACACTTTTTTTTAATAATCAAATATTATTATTAATAAATACCTCTTCAAAACTTTTAATCGGAAGTTTTAAAATCAGAATATTGATTAAACTTTTTGAACGAACGTGCGAATTCTCAATGAACTTTCGTACGGAACGTAAACATCGAGTGCAGTTATTCGGAATCCACATATACATTCATATAGTCCTACTATCTTCTATATTCGAAAAATTGCAAATTGTCAATTTATTTTAGCAAATTGTTATTTTATTTGTAACGTTGAACAATTTATAAGAAGAAAATGAGTTGTCACGTTAATACTAGCGGCAAATTCGCGAGAGAAATCCAAACTTAGCAGATCACCATGCTTTGCAATAATATTGCACAGTCTTATTGGGTACCGTCTACCGTTGTAAATATCCGGTGGGAACCATGCTCCAAGTCGTGGGACCGTGGGAACCAGTGGGATCGCTAGGGAACATTAACCTCCATTTTGTTTGCCAATGGACCGCGGGAATCGCAATTCGCGAGACGAAGTAAAAAAGCAAAACAAGTTCAAACAATTGATGCACGAGTAATTTATTTCAAGCTCCTTATTCTTACAATACTTGTTTCGCTATATATGATACATCTTTTCGAGAATTGAAATGAATAAGATTATTTATTGACGAATAATTTATGAAATTATTTATTAACAATATTTTACATACACGATGATTGCCGATTCTGAGAGCTTAATTATAATTTTAAACAATAAAGTCATCCTATTTTCGCAATTCTTCATTAATCATTTAATAAACAATGAGATTTGATAATGAATTTATAATTTGATAATCGATTAATTTTAGAATGCAAAAAAATTCGATATTATTATGCTGACGCTGATCGATTGTGCATCACTTTTGATCATTTTTACTTTAAGTTCTCATTCTCACGACAAATCATTAAACATTCATATATATGAATGGCTGAATTACGTGTTTTTCGGATTATTTACGTACTTAATTATTTAAAGAGTTGAGTAATACAAAATCGATGTTCATATCTCATTGTTTCGAGGCATATTTAGGAAAATTTGATGATATGAGATGTACAATGGTCCTATATACTGCTTGCAATATAGAATTTAAAAAATAAAAGCATCTTGTGATTAAACTATAGCATTATTAAACTATTTTAGAATGCAATCCGGAGATTTAGAGTATTTTTTACTGATGTAAGATTTACAATACATGTACATTTCGTAAATTCTGATGTAGTACTTTCTTACCGGATGAGTAAAATTGTTAATTAGTTCCGTCGATAAAATACAAAAACCATCTAACCTGATCTGACTCTCGCTGTTGTCAACACCAACCTCGTGGTATCTTGAACGCACGGACGCGGCTTGACTTGTTTACTTTTTCAGTTTAGAACATTCAGTTGTCTTGAAGTGTTATGTTTTAGAGAAATGGCAGAAGTTGAAGTGGAAAATAAAGATGCCAATGATGGCCAATTTTACGAAGCAGCAGCAAAGTACTGGGATAACATACCACCAACAGTGGATGGCATGTTAGGCGGATTTGGTTTCATTTCACATACTGACATTAAGAGCTCCACGTTTTTATTGAGACATATTTTTTCAGTAAGATGTTCTTTACACTGATGGAGAAAATTTTATTAAATTCTATGTCTCTTTTTAGTTAAGGAATCCACCTAGTAAATCCTATGCTCTTGATTGTGGGGCTGGCATTGGTAGGATAACTAAAAATCTACTTGTCAAACATTTCAAGCGAGTGGATTTGGTTGAGCAGTGTACTAAATTTTTGGAAACTGCGAAAAGTAACATGGCAGATGCAGCTCCTAAAATTGGGGAATACTATAATATAGGTAAATACTAGAATCAAGATAATGTTTCCTATAATGTAATTAATTACAATAATTTCAGGATTACAAAATTTCACACCAGAGCCAAAAAAATATGATGTTATTTGGTGCCAATGGGTTTTGGGACATTTAGAAGACGATGATTTTATACAATTTTTCAAGAGATGTTCAAAAGGATTAAGAGATAATGGTATAATAGTTGTAAAAGAAAATGTTACAAGCTCTAATCAATTGGAATTTGATAGAGATGATTCTTCTGTAACTCGCCCACTTGAAATACTTAATGATTTATTCAAGAAAGCAGACTTGAAATGCATAAAAATTATGAAGCAACATGGTTTCCCTAATGGGCTTTTTCCTGTTTATATGTTTGCACTGAAACCTATGTAAATTAACAAATAAGTATTAATAGAAAATAGACAATTGTTAAAATGAATAATTTATTTAATTTTTGAATATTACATTTGATATGCATTTTAGTTTTCTTATAATGATGAAATTTTATTATTTCTCTTTTGATTGTATAAAAAGAAATAAAATGAAAAAATCTATAGATCTTAGTCTATTCATCACATACCTGTCGAGAGTTAAAAAGAGTAAAAACAAATTAAGTAATAAAGTGCATTACTTAAATTCATTTTGGTCGGATTTTTTCATAAAAATATCGCTGATGCAAGTCTTGAGACGAAGCATTTAAGAATCGTTTTTTGATGGCATGGAATTGTGCCAATGCAAAATTGTACAACTCGTTTTCCATTTGCCAAACTGTAGTCTTCTGAATTTTTTCGATAGTTTCTGGTAAAGGATTGATTTTTTGAGTGGTCTGCCGTAAATGTGACTTGTTATCTAAAAAAATATTATTCCATTTTACTAATATCATACAACTATATTTTAATTAAACGTACTATGTAAAAAAACGTCATAAGCGCCTTTGAAAAATCGCGGTAACACTACTTGTAAAACTCGTACAAAATCTCGTAATTCTTCTGTTACACCTACTAACAAGTAATGTTTTTGTAAATTTCTTTTGGCTTCTTCAAGTGCCCATTCATTACCTAACTCCCTTAGAAAGAAAATTAACAATTAGAATCTGTAATTCCAAATTTGATATATAGTACACTTACCAACAAGCTGGGTCATGCCCACATAAAAATGGTATTTGTAACCACATACTATTTGGATCACAGTCTGATTGTCCTAAACTAATACATTCATCAAAAGTTTTTGTGTCTCCATGTTTCTTCCTTATGAGATGAGGTCGAAAATTATCGCCATATCTTAAGAAATAATAGTAAGATACAAATCTATCTAATGGTTTCCTTAACAAATTTATGTACATTGGGGTCTGTTTAAGACCAAATCTATAAATTAAATTACTGTTAATTAAGGTAACACAGTAAATAACAATGCAATAAAAGCTTACTTTTCAAAATTTAAAAAAGCCATGTGGCCATGGAAAATGGCTGGTTTTATAGAATTCCATCTTGATATGTTATTCGCAAATTGCACCTAAAATCAACTCCATTTATAATCCGAAGAAAATGTCTTTGATGAAATTTTACCTGATTAGCTAACGTTAGAGTATGCATATTATTTGTGACATTAATGTGCAACACATGAAACTTGTTTTGCTTGCACAAGTCATAAGCCAAGCCTACAAAGCTTGTAGACGCGGTTTTGGGTACTCTGTTGTAAATAATGACTGTATTATCGTACACTGGCTCCTTGTACTTTTGGACTTCTTTTCTAATTTCCGACCTAATGTCGGCTTTAGACTGGGCGACAGCATCGTCTGGAAGTACGAAGTGCCTAAGTTATTCCATCACCTTCAAGAAAATCATGACATCGAGTTGATCGGGTTGTTGTTGATCATTCTCTAATAGGTTATGTAAGCGTCAAAAAATAAAAACACCGGTACATTACATAGTAATTTATTATTCTCCTCCAATTCGCTTATTTGTAATTTCAGGTAAAATACGACGACGACGAATAAAAGTACAAACAGCCACTGATATGGCAAACTTCTGACTATCATTTCGCCCAGCGAATCTAAAGCATATCGCTTTTGTGTACATTCAACAGTCAGGTAGTCGAAAAACCGACGACGTTCTGTCTTTTGTGTCAAAATTTAACAACGTTCCAAAAACGAGATGGGATCATCCCACTGATTCTTTCCATCTCCAGTCGATTCGAAAACTCATCAATTCTCGTCGGTTCAGTTTTAACCAATCAGAAATGTCGTTAAATCGCTCAATTAAATAGCCAATTTGAAACGTGAATTGCAAATAAAAGATTCTCAAGATTATTATCGTCATCAAATGACTTGACAAAATTGATATTGAAATAAGTCAAATAAAATGACAATGAAAAAAGCAATTGTCCATCAACAAAGTAGACTCGGAAATGCGCGGGTTTAGACGAGCTGCGCGTCAGCCTACGGCGCAGGTTGCCTTCCGCGCGCATTGAAAGCCTTTCTTGGGGGCTGGGATCCCGAAGCGGGACGGAAGAAGAGAACGAGAGAGACAGAAGTTGTTCGATCCACCATATTGGTATACCAAAAAGCGATAGAAGTAGACGGAGTGGTCTTACACAACGCCTTCTTATCGTACGAAACGAAACACGCGAATAAATTTTTTTCGTTTCGTTATAACTGACTCGGTTTGCTGTAACGGTGCTGTAACAACAAAGCAAAACGAGGGAGAGAAAAATAATAATCTCCCAAGGACGCTCGAGGAGGGTGTCTGCGCCTCGGGGGATGCGCGAGCTCGACCGTTACGAAGTAGGGAAAAAAACGTCGACGAAAATAATCAGTTTTGAGAACACATTGCGATAGAATCGTGGTGAAGGGCGTCCCAGCGTCTGTGTCGACGCTACTTGTACAAGCAGTTGAGGAAATCAAGCTGATTACGTGCGAATCCCGGTAAGTTGAAACGGCGAAACACTTGTGAACCGCGTGATTATTAACATTACGACAAGCTATGTGCGGCAGCAGCAGCGGCACCTTTCCCCGTCCACCATATTGATGACAGCGCCGACGGTGATAATTTTCCGAAATTTTTGCTCTTACGTACCACGGCGGGTAGAACGGTGGCATGGTCGTTAATGCCCCCTGTGTCCTGATCTCGAAAGCAAATTTGAGCACCGGGGGGATGTTTTGTTGTTGTCGTTCCGAGCGTTAACGAACTTTGGCTCAAGTTCGGTCTCTCAAGGCACAACGGTGTCAGCGTGTTCGTTCCCACATATTGCCCTTACTGTACTGTCCGCGCATCCTGTATGGCGGCTACATTTCGTCCGATCTCGTACATTATTTCTAGGTCTTCTTATGCGTATGTTAATAAGATGTTTTCCTACTATTTGGAGCAACTATTTCAATTCCTATGTCTCCTCCTTTATTTCAGGCCTATTTCTGATAAGAACACATATCAGCTGGTAGTACTATTGGCTTAAATACTACTCATGGCGACCAACGTAGCTGCAGTTAAGATGGAAGACGAACAAGAGTCAGTTACCGAGATACAGACATATTTGGAAACATTCAACAAGGAGATCGAAGGGGGTCAAGGGGAACAGTTACAACATGTACAATGTAAGTTGTTATATCTCATATACTGTACTTTTGATAATATGAAAATATGTTTTTATTTGTTACATTTTTAACAGTACAACAAGTGGAGGGTTTGTCCGGTGGAGAAGAAGGAGGCACTTATTTTGTTGATCAATCTGGTCAATACTATTTTCAAGCGAACAGTGATGATACTCCTGTTATGACCCAAGTTCAGATACAAGAAGTGGAAGAAGCTGAGCTGCAGAATGATGGCGAATCAAATCATGATGAACAGTATCATGAGATTGAGGAACTAGAAAATGTTGATGGTGATGAAGAGGTATAATTACTTGCTGAATTTTCAACATTGAATTTAATCATGATAATATAAAAAATGTACCTTAATTCCATAGGGACAAGTAGCTACAGGTGATAGCAACCCTGTTGTTATTAACTCCAGTGATGCATATCAAACTGTAACAATTGTTCCCTCTGACACCAACCCTGGAGAGGTGAGCTACGTGTTGATCGTGCAGCAGCCTGAAACTGAAGAGAAAGAAGGAAGAAATGCTGAAGGTGAAACTGGGGATAGAGATGGTGAAGGAGAACAAGATCTCACAGTTTATGATTTTGAAGATAATGAAGACAATGAAGCACCTATTGAGTCAGAAGCAGAAGATGATAAAACAAAGATCATCAAGTTTCTGCCTAAAAAATCACAAACTGTTACACAAGCACATATGTGTAATTACTGTAATTACACAAGCCCTAAAAGGTACTTATTGTCTAGACACATGAAATCTCATTCTGAAGAACGGCCGCATAAATGCAGTGTTTGCGAAAGAGGATTTAAAACACTTGCGTCACTTCAGAATCATGTGAATACACATACAGGGACCAAGCCACATCATTGTAAATTTTGCGATAGTGCATTTACAACTTCTGGCGAGCTTGTACGACATGTACGTTACAGGCATACACATGAAAAACCACATAAGTGTCATGAATGTGATTATGCATCGGTAGAATTATCAAAGTTAAAGAGGCATATAAGATGTCATACTGGTGAACGTCCATATCAAGTAAGTATTGCTGTGAAAACAGAAATATTCATATATATATATTGAAAATATTTTTTTTAATACATATTTTATTTTCAGTGTCCACATTGTACATATGCTAGCCCGGATACCTTCAAATTAAAAAGACATCTTCGGATACATACAGGGGAAAAGCCATATGAATGTGATTTGTGCCCAGCACGATTTACTCAGTCAAACAGCTTAAAAGCACATAAGTTAATTCACAATGGTAAATAATTTCAATATTGAATTATCAATTTTCCTTCATTTACTAATTTTTTTTTTTTGTTTCATTTTTACTCTTCAGTTGGTGATAAACCAGTATTTCAATGTGAACTGTGTCCCACAACTTGTGGCAGAAAGACAGATCTACGTATACATGTTCAGAAATTGCATACATCCGATAAGCCTCTAAAATGTAAGCGTTGTGGCAAAACTTTCCCCGACCGGTAAGAACTAGCACGAAATTTTTATTTTATTAATTACTGAATTGACTATAAATTGACGAAAATTTGTTTGTTTCATTATAGATACAGTTACAAACTCCACAGCAAAACTCATGAAGGCGAAAAATGTTATAAATGTGATTTATGTCCTTACGCGTCCATTTCCGCTCGCCATCTTGAGAGTCACATGCTCATACATACTGATCAGAAACCATACCAATGTGATCATTGCTATCAATCTTTCAGACAGAAACAACTTCTTAAGCGTCATTGCAACCTTTATCATAATCCTACATATGTACCTCCACCACCACAAGAAAAAACTCACCAATGTCCCGAATGTGAAAGGCCTTTTAGGTAAATTAAAAATACAACATTATAGCTAGAGAAAAAACCGCTCATAATCTATTTTCATATTGTTTTTTCACGTTTCTAGACACAAAGGTAATCTTATTCGACACATGGCTGTTCATGATCCGGAATCGTCGCTGCAGGAAAAACAGCAGGCTCTGAAAATAGGCAGGCAGAAGAAAATACAGATCATTGATGGGCAGCGAGTTGAAGTCATGACTGGTATGAAATAACATATTTTTCTTTTCTCTTAGTATTAAGAAAAGTTTATAGTTTATTAGAGAATCACAGGGTCAGTTACGATATGATCTCTCAGATCATTGACTAATATCCATGTGTATGTTGTGGCAACAGGTGATTTAGCTTCTAAACTTAAAGGTTACGAGGAAGAAGAAGAGGAAGATGAGGATGATATGATGGCTGTCGAGGGCAGTGACGGACAACAATATGTTGTCCTAGAAGTTATCCAACTTGCTGATAACCAGGGGACTGATCAAGTATGAAATTTCAAAACAAAATATATGAGAATACAACTTGATATTAACTGATTTGATGAATTCATTTAATTAGATGGCTGTTGTGACGAATGAAGATGGTGATCTTGTTATGCAAGATCCACTGGGAACAGATGGAGATATTGTTACAGGTGCAGGTGAAGAAGGTGTTGAAATTGATGAAGAAGAAGTTGATTTACAAGATGTCAAAGACTCTAAAGTCCAAATCCAAAGCGACCCAAAATTACAAAAAGAGATGGAAACATGTTTTGGTTTTGATGAGGTGAGTTCATATAGTTATAATAATAATTTATACAATAATTTTCATTAATCTATTTTTTTTTCTCAGGAGGAAGACGAAGAGGCGGAAAGCAATAGTAATATAAATATACTACAAACAATTTCTTAATAATAAGAGTGATACACTTTGATTATAAATATTAGTATATACGATTAAGGGGTAATCTGCAGCAACTGCATTGTGATTAACTTTTTGTGCACCTGCTTTATCTATTGAGGCATGCAAGTATAAAAAAAATAACGTTAATTGTGAAAGTAGCGCGAGATATACTCGTTGATGGTATCGATATATTAGACATGTTATGAAGTCATTACTTCATAACTAAATCATGAATCGATTATTAGAGAAAGGGAAAAAAGTGATCATAAAGTAACGATATAATACATACACACTCTCTTTGCATAATGAATCCGTAATTACAATTATGTCCATATTTTGCAGATCTCAATTTTTCTACAGTATTCAATAGCCGCTTGTATAGTTGATAGATTGAACATATCGTCATATTCGATAACACAGTAATAATGTTATAAGAATTAAAAAAGTCCACAATCTGAATTAATCGCATTAAGAAATAACAAGTGTTAGTTTAAAAAATGAGCTTTTGCTATGTACACCATTTACCAAACATGCACAAACGGATAATGAGTTGGTGCAATAGTGTACATTCCAAGGAAAAGTAAATCGCAATATATTTGCTGATGCACACTCTCCCTATAGGTGAATATTTTTTTTTACGCGATTACAGTGCTGAGTCGACGAGGCATAGTATGGGTTTTTAGTGTCAATACACAGTCCTTAGAGAAAATAATGTATAGTTAATTAGACAAAAAGAAAACGTATATGAAAGAGCGCGAACGCGAGAGTGGATGTGATAAGTTCTAGAATTTTGAAACTATTTGAATGCAACTATACTTGTATCAAATAATTTAATAATTGATTGTTAATAACTGTACAGTTTGTTTTATGTGCAATTTTCTAACTGTAGTAATACCTAAAAATATTTTTGAAGTTCATAGTTTTTGAAACGATACAGAAATAATGGCGCTTATGAGTAGATCAAATTGCGTAAAGCTAATAGAAAAACTAGGTACGACAAAAATTTTTTTAGATAATTTTCAACGGTATTTGATTTATTGCCTTTTTTTTTAATAATCAATTTTTTACATTCAAATGTAGTTCTTGTGATTGGTATATAAGCAAAATCGAAATTTTTTTTCGTATTCTATTTGTATTCTGTACAATTTATTTTATCTGTACATAGCACTAAAAATGAAATTAACCCATACTATAAGTTGTTGAAAAAAATGCTCACAGCGCGAACATTGTAAATACAATGTTACAAAATTTATTGTCCCTGCCCCTGTCCCCTGGCATTGATCTATACTAACATAATTTATTTTGTGGTCCAAATGTAAATGGAAACGCAAAAATATTTGCCAATGAAATCATATTAGAAAATGTCGCGTGTAAGGAGTAAAATAAAAATATGTAGCACATTGGTTTAAATAGAGTACAACACACTAGTATATTTAATAATAATGATGTACATTGTTGTGTTTATTGACGTGAAAAAAAAACAACTAATTTAATTTCTCTGAAATTATGATTAACAAATTAAGATATTGTATATCATTAAGACAAACGGTTGTATCAACAGTATAATGCAACGTTTAACATAAGATTTTTCAAAAATTATTTTAATGATAATAATAAATACCTCGATGTTAAATAAACAAACTGGTCTACACCTATTTTTTGGCTTATTAATAAATTATTTTTGGTTGAACTTAGATGAATTTAATTTCTCCGTCAGACAGAAATCAATTTGATTCGTTAATTTTAAAAGGTGCGCTTCGTCTTAGCGACTTGTCCAATTTAGAAGTGTGTTCTAAAATAGAAGAAAGGTAGTTCTCTATCACCCTCGTTTGATATTCATTTAAGTGAGACGAAACTACGCAGTGGAGAAAACATACGATCGCACGTTCGATACGCCAGACAATTGAACATCTGCCGCAAACGTGTTACCGGTATACAATTTGCGACAATTGGGTGGAAGATTTTTTTAATTCAGACAGAAGCGATAATATCTAATTTAAAAATGCCAGAAAAATTGGTAAGTTGTTGTTTGATAAAATGCACCGAAAATATCATTGTCGTTTTCTAGATAGTGTTATATTTTTAAAATTACGCCGTTAGCGATCAATTTTGGATTTATTCACAGACAAAAGATAACGTGCTTTGATCTAACAAAATCCTCCTCCAATTATTTTTTAAATTTAAAATTTTGTTCAGATGCATTCAGTATAAAACGATACAAAGGATGTTAATTTTGTGATAAATTAAATTAATGAATTAACGAAACACTCGAAGTTAAAACAAAATTAATATTTCAGAAGAAAAATGAAAGTGCTGCAGTTGTTGAGAATTCTGAACAAGAAACACCAAATGATGAAACCACAGAGCCTGCGGAACAAAGCATCAGTTTCGATCCCATATTACCTTTGATGGAAATCCCAACTAACGAAGAAGATGAGGTTGAGATGATAAATTTGTGAGTTTTTCACTGAATCTCATAATAAATTAATTTGAACTAACTCATTGTTTTTATACAGGCGAGCTAAGTTGTATCGATTCGAATCATCTACTGATCCAGCAGAGTGGAAAGAGCGTGGTACAGGAAATATTAAATTGTTGAGGCACAAAACTAAAAACTCGGTACGAGTAGTCATGCGTAGAGACAAAACATTGAAAATTTGTGCTAATCATTTTATAACTCCATGGATGGAACTGAAACCCAGCTGTGGCAGCGATAGAGCATTTGTCTGGAGCGTATTGGCTGACTTTGCGGATGAGCAACTTAAGCAGGAATTATTAGCTATCCGATTTGCCAATGCAGACAGTATGTAATTTATTTTATTTTTTTTTATTTTATTATGTTTAAATTCTAACTTTTTTATCAATTAGTTGCAAATGAATGGAAAGAAACGTTTGAGAAAGCAAAAAATATAGTAAGTACCCAATGCGAAATTTACGCTGGAAAAACATATGCCGATCTCGAGGGTGAAAGCACAGACGATGAAGAAACCGAGAGCGAGACAGAAAGCTGTAAAGAGGCCGACAAACCTCGGGGCTCGAAGAGCGCTGACGAGGTAACCGAAAAATTAGCATCCTTAGAAGTTAACAGTAAGGACGAAACGAAGTGAATTTAGATAATGACGAAAATTGGCGTTTAAAAATAGCAATACGACAGCCTACATCGTATTTGTACCAAAGTTTTTATACTACTCGCTACAGAACTATATGGTTTAGTGCGAATACACATTCCTTCGCAAGAATTAATATAATGTGCAAAAAAAATGATTGACGGCTCATAAGCCATTTATTTTTTAATTATAAATAGATAAAATCGTTGACAAATGGAATGTATATTTATTATTATTATTTTACAATTCATCTCTATAAGCAAATGACTGCAGTATGTTTCGCCTCTCTTCCATAAAACGTCTCCTGTTCTCGGAAAGTTTTTCCTTCAACAATCCCTGTAATCGTGTCTGCTCGGTTTGTATGAATATGTCACCACGGTCAAGTATCCTCTCCATTGTTTTTACGTAGAATTGCGCTAATTTACGATGCTCCTCAGGTAGTGTCTCCTCGAAGAGCTTCGCTTTATCCAAAATTGCCTGTCTGTCCTTCTCCGAACTGGATTTGAACTCTTCAGCGAGTCTGTCGAGTTGCTCGATGCAGCCGGGCAAACCCAGATATACGTTCGATTTGGATCTGATGAATCTTTTGATGTTGTCAGCGCTGAAATCCTCGTCTTTGTCGACCTTGAACCTAATCGGTTCCGTCTTGCCATTTACGAACAGCAATACCGCCGGGAAATCTTCCTTCTTCAGATTGTAACGAGCGGCGAGATCGGAATTATCCTTATTCCCGAAATCCTTGACACCCACTTCAGCAACTAGCAAGTCGTTGACGTCCTTTGTCGAGGATGCTACCTTGCCGAACTGCTCGTGTTTCTCGCCGTAAGGGAAGGCCACGTCGAATTTCACGAGAGCGACTTTGAACTTTGGTATTACCTGAGAGAAAAGAAAAAATTAATTAGAACTCATTAGAGCGCGCGATCGTACCGTCGCGGTTGCTATGCCAACGGCATTCGCACCTGTGCTTTGTATATTCTCGCGCAATGAAAAAATGTTGAATTTTGAATAAAAATTCCGATTACTATCAATTATCCGACTCGATGAGTTCAAAGTTAATGTTGAGGGTAATTTACGGATATCAACAACAATGCGAATAATTGTTTCAACTTAACGAGGACGATAGATAACGAAAATATTGAAAGGAGAAAATTTGTTTACCTTGTCGAAGGAAAAAGAATCCAGTGGCACGCAACCCTTGCAGTCTTCAGAAGCGCATAATTGCAATGTGAATGTCAAAATCAGTACCGGCAGATATCTCATCATCTTGTTATTGAATGTTACGCGCATCGCTTCTTGGAATGACTAGAAAATGAATGAACAGCCGATGCTGGTCACAGAATCGTGTATTTTTCAATTCCGAATTAACCGCGAAATCGATTTCGTTCGTTTTCGCGAAATTTCACTTCGTACTGCTCTCGTGCCGTTAAATAAATACACGCGAGCCGTCTGTCGAATCGCGCACGGCCACGAAAGCCGAGGCACACCGTGCTAACTGTGCTACGGGAGCTCAGGGGCGGCGCTATGAGAGCCTGTTCGAAAATTCGCCACGTAACGACCAACACAATCGAATTCGTACGAGGATGGGAAAGGTGTAAAGAAATATTTTGTGTGAAGAGCGTTTTAACAATGATAATTTGTCTCTTTATTAGTCTTGTCTTTTGATCTTTTTACGGTATAAACGTGTCTTTATACTGCATTTCATTTTTATCTACATATACTTCTCAATATAATATTCCATCGAACTGTACAAAATGAATCGATAGAAGCAAGTGGAACGCTATCCTGTAATACTGAATATTGATAGATTGCAGAATTTTTTATGAAATGATATCGTACTTTCGAGAATTGATCGTCTCGCAAGAGCTGAACGTTTATAGACACGTTGCTTATAAAAATAATGAAATTGTTCATTTGTCTTTTGAAATAACATTACAGTTTTGATTAATTCTACGAGCATTAGTATTTGCGAATATCGTGCATTTTTTTGTAATTATTAATTGTATTCGAGAGGCGTCAATAAGATGTTCTCTTGAATAATTTTTATACCTGAATGATATTGTAACGTGCAGTGATCTACAGCCCGTAATAAAGATTTATCACAGACACATGGCGTGTTAGAAAATAAAATATCTTAAATGCAGAGTAGATGTATTATTTGATCGTTGGAATCTATGTTATTCTCTAAACCTTATTTTAGTAAAAATTACGAGGCCTCCTTTCGGTGAATACGCAAAAGAAGATTATATTAAGTACACAATTTTGGATTACATGTTATTTCTCTTTATACGCAAGAGAAGCATTCAAAAACTACTTAATCCACACCTAATTTGTTCATTCAACCCGAAGCTCCGTTTTAAAATTATTTATCGAAGAGAACTGAACGACGATCCAGCCACGCACTTACGATATCACGCAGTATAAATAACTATTTATTTAATCTCAAATTTATACGAAAATAGATAATTTCATTTTATAAGACAAACATACGTTCTAGGAACAAGATTTTACGCCATTTAGAGAGCATTTGCACAGTTTCGTTGTATCCAATATATATCGTCATTCAGTCGCTCTTTCTGTTATTCAGTTAGGCAAGATGAGTAACAGAGTTCTTGTCGAAATAAAATTTGTTCCTCATAATCTCAAAACACCAAGTGTGAGAGAATAATATTATACTAAGCGTCTACTGGCGAGGTATGAGAGTGCAAAATAGTATGCGATGCGCGTGAACAGAACCATGAGAACTCACCTGATTTATAATGAAGATCGTTAACATTTTCACTATTTGATAATTAATTGCTTTCGAAACAATTGAATATCTTTGTAGATTATTCAAGGTGCATGTGACCGTTTTTGGAAAGGCCGATAGGCTTATCGCAGTTAGGTTTTTTCGTTTCCATCCTGGCGGGTGGATATATTTTCATCGAGAGATCGGATGTATAGCAAATTAACTTGGACAGCAGGGGGCATAGTAAAGCTTGATGAATGAAAGCCCATATGCGATAAAATTGTCCTTCGAAGGGGTCCAGAACTGCCGCGCACAGCATGTGACTCAAATTAACTTGCGAAGGCTAAAATAATAACACTTAATTTATACGAAATTCAATAGTTTGGTAGTCTTATAGGAATCATATTACCAGTGCAAGTCCTTGTAGAACCCAAAAGTGGTATCCAGTGTTGAGGCCATAACTGAACACTGACCAGCTCATATCGGATAATGGCTCAACTGTATACGGACCTGTGAAGATATTGTGAATAAAATACATTTATTTCAAAAAAATTTAGTAGTATTATACCTCCTTTCCTCAACAAGTAATATGGTATGACCAGCATTAAGCCATGTTGTATATAATACATAGCTTGATCAGCAAAAATCTAAAAAGAATTATAATAAAACATATGGATCTTTTATTTTAAAGTAGATGTATGACAATAGTCTCACTTTGCGAGATTCTGTTTCTGGAAATAGATACGCTAAAACTGGCCCATTCATTAGGTTCATTTGTATTCTAAATATAGTTGTAACCATTGGACTAGGCTCTGCAGCTAACAAATACAATTGCATAGCTGTTGTTATATGACATGGATTTAATATATAAATTACTGTTCTGCTAGTGAATTTGAATCCTAATTCCATTCCGATAACAATTGACATCATGCACAGTAGAACTCTTTGTCCTGTGTAGCTTTTCTTGCCATACGTCATATTGGGTAATGTGAGACGCCGAAAACCCCAAACTATTGCCATGATTATGAAAATTGATATAAATAATGTCTCGAATAATCTATACTTTGGAGTAATATAATAGAAGCATTCTGGTCCCACATTACGTGGTATTGAGGTATTAACACCATCATAAGCCCATTTGAACATTATGATACTATAATTGCACAACCTGATGAAATAAAAAAAAAATTCAAAGTTTTATCAATTGATAATCCGTTACTTAATAAAATTCCATAACTTACCCGTTTCAAAAACTAGTAATCTAATCCTGTTTATTAACCTTACAGCTTACACGTTACAAATTTCAAACACTTATAAATCTATTATTTGACGGCCGTAATTTTCTATGGAAGAGCTTGAAACAGATATCATCTTCCACTGTCGCTGCCAATTTATGATTTCTTTTTTATTTTTCTAATAGACTGATGACATTTGTAATCACGTAATCGCGTGCGTTGTGTACACACAGCTCTCGGCTGTCACTCTTACGTCACACTGAAACGAGACAAGGACAATAATATATTTCTCACGCTATTTAATCGAAATGAGAAAAAGATGCGATAAATTCGAAGAATGATTCGATTTTCAATCTACCAAACATTAACGTGGACAAAAGGTAGGAAACAATAGTTTTGTAATATTTCTTTAAAGTAAAGTTTAATAACGTTGCATTAAAGACCGGGCCTTCGCTTCCCCAATAGCCGAGGTCTCCCCACTATTAGTTGAAGAGGTAACACGAGCGTTCAATTGGATAAGAAGATACCTCATACATGCTTATATGTATATAAATATATACTCTTTAACGTGGTGTTGAAAAAAAACACGAATGCAGGGGAAGTGGAGAGGCCCAAATTTGCCAGTCTAGACGTGCTTGATCGGCAACAATGAGATCGAATTGATCAATAACAATAATATAATTCACCTGTTGACAATACATAAAAGATTTTAATTTCATTCTAACTCAAAAATCATTATACCATAAATATTTGATGTTGTTTTTAGAATTATCATATCATTACTATTTGTGGTATAATTATTAAAAACGGAAAGTTTTTAGAAAGTCCAAAGTCTAATACGTTTACGTGATACCGGTTCTTAACAAAAGTAACTCTTGAGATTTTATATTTACTTGTTGAATATTGTGCAATAAATTAACAAAAATGCAACATTTGAGATTCCGAGGTGAGTTGAATTGTTTAATAATAAAAAAAACGAGAAATTTTTTTAGAATTGATTTTTGATGTTATTATAAGGTTTATGCAGTATTTACAATGCATTCAAAACATCAAATAGAAATATTGTGTCTCTCTCGTCACTACCTGAAACTCATCAGATGTTGTACAAAACATGCAGGTAAAATCTTTCTTTCTTATTTCTGAGGTTTAAATGATTTAAACTGTATCTTTGTAGAGATTTTGCGGAGGGTGAGTTAAAGCCCATAGCAGCTAAAATTGACAAAGAGCACTTATATCCAACTAAACAGATCAAACAGATGGGTGAGCTGGGTCTCATGGCAATAGCAATTCCAGAGCAATATGGGGGAACAGGTTTAGATTATTTAGCTTATGCCATAGCCATGGAAGAGATTTCAAGAGGCTGCGCCTCTGCTGGTGTTATTATGAGTGTTAACAACACTCTCTACCTGGGGCCAATAGAAAAATTTGGAAATCAGAAGCAGAAAGAAAAGTATGTTGTTCCATTTGTAGATGGACAGAAAGTTGGTTGTTTTGCTTTGAGCGAACCAGGTAATGGCTCCGATGCTGGTGCAGCATCGACTGTTGCCACTAAAGAAGGTAAAGATTATTTACTCAATGGTACAAAAGCATGGATCTCCAATGGCTATGAATCAGAAGCAGTAGTTTTATTTGCAACGACTGATAAATCTAAGAAACACAAGGGTATTAGCGCATTCATCGTAGATAAACCAATAGAAGGTCTTTCATTAGGAAAAAAAGAAGACAAAATGGGGATTCGAGGCAGTAGCACATGTTCTCTGATATTTGAAAACGCAAAAGCACCAGAGGAAAATATTCTAGGTGAACCAGGCATGGGATTTAAAATTGCTATGATGACATTAGGTAATTAAAAATTCTTTCATTCCAAACTATTATAAATAAAATTGAAATTTAACTAAGAAATTTCAATACATGCTGCAATTTGGATGCAGACAAACCTAAAAAGGCAAAAATATGGTATTAATAGAAAAATGGAAAATAATGTTTATGCAAAGTATCTAACAATAAAATTTTCCAGATGCTGGAAGAATAGGAATTGCTGGTCAAGCTCTGGGTATCGCACAAGCTTCGCTCGATCTCGCGATGGACTACGCCACAAAACGGGAAGCTTTCGGCGCTCCCATCGTCAAACTGCAATTAATACAACAGAAATTGGCAGACATGGCGTTGAGAGTTGAAAGCTCGAGATTGCTGACCTGGCGGGCAGCCAGTCTCAAGGATTCTGGAAAACAGTTCACAAAGGTGCACTACCACATTCATCAATTTTTCGTCTATAATATATCTCGTTTATTTTTTTTTCAACATATCAACTTGTTTTGACATCTTGAAGATAATTTTTTTCTGGTACTGACATTGGGTTTGAGAACGATTAATTAGAAGCCTCCTTTAATTCGCTTTTTTCATCTTGTTATTGCTAGTAATCGGGGAGAGGCCGAAGATCGTTAAATGCGATTAACGCAGCTATAGCTATTTAAGAAAATAGTAGCTTAGATTGACTATTTTCATCGTCTCTTCCCGAGAAGAAAACGACCGATTTTATGCTCATTTTGAAATCTCACTTGTCAGATTGATTCACTTGAACTTTGGATGGTAACGTTGTTGTGGAAAAAGAAGAAAGCGAAAATAAAAAATTGTACAATAATTGTTATCACGCGGGCATAACGCGGCTATTGTATCGCTATGAGATCGAAGCTCGGCTTTTCTCGACTTGACTAAAATACGCTCGAAGACTAGTTTACCGCCGTTCGCTCGTTACGCGGTATTATTCACTCTCGTTTAAATGCTATCCGCGACTATTCTGTATAAATTATCGAAACAGACTCACGTCGCTACTGTTTAACTTTTCTCAAAATGGCAGATTTTTACGTTTGTTCAGACGTCGTTTAAAATTCTCTCTTTAAGCGATAAAATATATGTATCGTATAATTGGATGGGTCGTAATATATCAATATTTTCAACGAAGGCGCATTGTAACCACTTTCGTAAGATTCCACGACGAGAAAATTCCATTGTGAACCGTCAATGA
Source organism: Goniozus legneri (assembly GCA_003055095.1). NCBI lineage: Eukaryota > Metazoa > Arthropoda > Insecta > Hymenoptera > Bethylidae > Goniozus > Goniozus legneri. The sequence goes on along the minus strand of NCVS01001006.1, from coordinate 63,918 downwards.
CTCTTTGTATAGGGCGCCAGTACGATCTTCAAAAGAATTTTGTCGCGGGGAGGGTCGAGTCCGCGTTACGCGGATCGACTTGAAATACAGTAATCTTAAATTCGTAGATCATACACAGTATCTCATTATAATAATAGTTATACGTATGTAACGTCCGCTGTCTCGGGAACGGGATACTCCCATTTTCGTACACAGAGGATATAACGGGAATTCGATTCTATCAACTTTGAAATTTTAATCGAGAGGGTGACCGGTAAAACGAAAAGTCTCGGAACTCGTCTATTAGAAGTCGATAAAACGATTTCGAAGGAATCACGGAAGGGTAGCGATCATTCGCGTGATGCGCGCATTTATAAGGACATACATGATTGAAAAATTGAAATGTTTTTTTTACTCATTGTAGGAAGCTGCTATGGCTAAATTGGCGGCGTCGGAGGCGGCTACCTTCTGCGCTCATCAGTGCATTCAAATACTTGGTGGCATGGGATATGTTACCGATATGTCAGCGGAACGACATTACAGGGACGCACGCATCACGGAAATATATGAAGGTACATCGGAGATACAGAGGCTTGTTATCACTGGCAATTTGATAAAAGAATACGATCTCTAGTGAGCGTTCTCTACTGAGTTAAACTCTCATCTTTCTTACACACTTAATATCCTTTGCCGCATACCGTTTTTAAAGTACTCTGTGAATGAATAGACATCTCTTTTGATACATAATATACATATATATATATATATATATATTTTTTTAATACGAGCAAAGTCAATAAAATTCTTTTTCATTTATGCTACACCTCGTATTCTTTCTTTATTAATCTGAATTATCCGTCTAATCGACTTACGCAAATAATACACACATACACACGTCCATATGTACACATAGACATTAGAATTTTTATTCCCTACGACTTTTTTTTTCAACGTTAGCCCTTTGGCAGCATTAAGGGATCCCTTCCTCGTACCATTTATGCGTCTTCTAAACTCGATTAGCTACAGTTTGCCCTCATCGTACCGTGAAAGAGCAGCACGGAACTAAAATAGTTAATGTTAAATATCACTAGGTGTAATTCGTGCGCATAAAGTAAACTTTACACATGATCGACATGCTCGTAATTAACATTATTTATGGCGGAAGTTCGAACATGCCGCTTTTACTCTCTCACACATTCATAATTTATCGACTTTTTGGTTTTTCCAAAACTAGAATTAAAACAAGGTTTCCATCATTCGCATTTAACGCGGTAATACAGGATCGGCGTGGTGCCTTCAAATTAGTCGTTAAATATTAACTTAAACCATAGTTCTACTTTATTCCTGAAGTTGAGGAGATAATCAATACCCTTCGGTTTGTGCAAGCAGCGTAATTCTATGTAATTTGATCTCTGGTAAATACCTTCTTTTCAGCTAAATCAAAGTGTCTACAGTCGCGTAAGTATCTCGTTTGAAATTATGATAATACAATAATATTGAGAGATCAATTGGAATGCAAGTTCAATATTACGAGCATAATAATAAATTTTTTCTTTTTCTTCGACATTAAACTGTCGTTTCTTGCGATATCACTTATTTACAATAAAATCGTTCGGATTCTAATCGACCACTAGGTTTGGAAATTGAGATGGTTATCACGGGATGTGCGCATCTTATTACACACATTCACGTTCGCGCGTTTTACATGCAGACACGAGATATTCAATTTTACATAATGCGCGTGTAAACTCAGCGCTACATAATTTACAAGAAATTCGCGCCTAAATGGGAATTCATGTTCGGAAAATCTCTCAAAAAATAACAACGTGTTCGACAATGCGCATTATTTGTGTAAATTTGAACGGCTAGTGTATGTACCAACAAATTTGCTTTACATAGAATACATTGTACTCGTATTTTCATCGAATAGATCGATAATGTTATTTTTCACTTTTTTTTCTCCTTAACATCATCACAGTCCAATTAGAAGTTTCGTTATGACTCAATTAGCAAGGGTTAATATACCATTCCGTGATTCTCATGATAAAATGTCAATTTTTTTAGCCGATTGCAGTTTGCTCTCAAGTCTTACACCCTACAGGGACAGATTGTGCTCTACGTTATGAGAATACTGAAAGTAACAATGAATTATTCGCTATACAAGATTGTTTTTTTTTCAGCTCTTTTTCACCATAATTCTAATAAAATAGTTCTGTATGTAACATTTTGTTTCGTAGCATATCTTTTGGTAGTAATACATACGCAGCAGCTCGAAATACCTCTCAGTTTAAAATAGTAATATATGTTTATAATTTATGGTTAGAACCACCGAAAGAACAGCGTGCGAATATTTGAACTGTGGAACCTTCCCTTCGTTTCTTTCTTTATTTAAATTTAATAATCGACGTACAACAGGAATGCAATTGCAAGTCGTTCTCGTTCTGCATTTATTTTTTTTTCTGATCTTTTTTTTGGTACAAGCCACCGTTAGTCGCTCGTCAACAATATCGGGTAACTAACATTAACGCGCTATTATGCTGTTAATTATTACTTTTTTCATCGATACATCTAACTTTTTGTCTATTGATTTTTTTTCCATTTTTGCTGTTTTGTCTCATCGCATAATTGCACATTATCTAGCTATGGCCGATCGGCACCGGCGCGTTTTCTTCTATGACAAATAATTTTTTTTTCATTTTAATGACATTCTTGACTGTAGATACATTTATCTAAAATGTTTTTTGTAAATAAGTTAAAATGGTAAGTGATTGTAATAGACACTGAATTCTATATACGTAAGTTCTGGTAATCATCCCGATCCTGCAGGATCGCCTATTGCTGCGCAAACAGGGTGTACTTTCGAAGGTATGCGTGTGGACCGGTTCTCGACGTGAATAAGAAAATTGATTTAATGTTTTATTGTCGAAGCTATCGAAGCCTCAATCATCAGCCCGCATACCTCGTACTTCTCCTTGATGTCTTTGCTGTGAACAGAGATAAAAGAAACACACATTAAACCGATTAGAACAAATGTCACGTTCGATAAGCCTATTCGAAACGCGTTATTGAGTAAAAATAGATTCGGAAAAATCATCGCCAGCATTTTTATCTTGTCGGCATTCGGCCAGTAATATATGCGAGCGTAAATATACACGAATGAGTTGTTTCTCACACTGCCGCAAAACCGGCTGTTATCATAGTAGCATTTGTAATTGCGCGTACCACGTTCCACTTTTTATTTCAAAACGGTCGAAGGTCATTTCTTTCAAGAGACGATCGCTCGTCCCTTACTTGTTTCTAATTCATGAAATACGCACGTCTCTCTTTTTCGTATACTCCTTCCTTATTCGGTGTCAATAATACTCATTCTTATTGATTAAAGATCAGATATTTACCCTATCTAATTCCTCCTTTGTATTGTCTTCGATCGCTCGGATGTCCTCCATGGTAAGACCGTGCCAGCGGTCCATCCAACAGAAGACTTGTCTGTGGAAATTGGTAAATAGACGTCTTTCGGCTTTCTGTATGAAACTCTCGACTCGTGTCTGCAGACCGAACCACTTGAATTCGCACGTGACGAGTTTGTAGCACGTCATTACTGGTTGAACTTGGTTTTTCCATTCTTTACCAACCAGCGGACCTCGACCAGTTTTCTGAGACTTGAATTTCGTCGGGTCTTCGTCTTCCTTATAATCCGCACTAGCGATCGGATCATTTGCAATATCTATGTGTACAATTTCCCTAAGTTTCAATTTGTCAGGAGATAATTCGTGTACCTTGAAATAGATTTGTTACAATTAATTAACTATTTATACTACACAGAATTTTTGAAACTCACATTATGCTGATTTCCTGTATCCGCAATATGAAAAGATTCTATCATAATCATAAAATTATCTTTCATGTATCCTGGATTCTGAAAATAACATAAATCGGTTTATGTTAAATATTATTTCAATATTGATAAACATTTCATATCGTTATACATACAGTAATGACTGTTTTACAGTAGGGATAAGCATTCCAAGCTTCTTCGTGAATCTCCAAGGAGTTCTTTGGCAGCAAAATTCGAATAAATGGAGGTACTTTACTGGCTAAATGATATATCTTGTATGTATATTGACCAGATGAATATTTGCCACCAAGCAAAGGATAATCCGTAAAAGGTTCATTTTTTAATACTTCTATTCCTTCTCCACCTCCTGTATTGTTTTTACTAGCTTCCGCAACGGAGAATAATTGAGCAACTTGGTACTGTCAAAAGATCAACATTCATTAATACAATTATAAAAAATAGATAATACATATAGTATGATAATGCTAGTTCGCCAGCGATAATTAAACAGAAAAGGTTTGACAAGAAACTCTTGGAGTAATGCGATTTGATAACTTATGTACAAAGAAATAAATAGTGGTTAGATGATTTGCAATTTATAGGTGTTATTATAACTATACTTCTTCATCTGTATTTCTTATATTAGGTTGGAAAATGACTTGTGGTTTGACAATGTACAGTGAGACAGCTGAGAAAAATTATTGTCAGATAACATACCTCTTCTACCGTGAGTGGCAGGGTGACACGACTGTAACAAATAAAAAAATAATACATGAATTGCACAGAATTCAATAAGATCTAGGGAATGATGGCTCTCTTATAGGAATTATTTGACTCCAATTTCCGTAAATCTAATCTCGTACTTGACTGATAATTTCCGGGCGAGCTAATCGCGTGAGAAATTTAATCAATAAATTAGTTTTTCACTCAAAATGAAACCCGAAAGACGAACGAGAGCGCACAGCATGATTCATTTCTCGAGCAAAAATTATCAGCACGCGAATTTTCAAGGCAACTGCATTGAGACCCTTCTGGCGTTCGAATTTGAATCGCGATTCGGCAGATAAAATGAAGAGGGCCGAAAAAATGTGAAACTCGAGCGATATCGTAAAATGTGCACACAATGGCCGACTTACAATTCCTTGATGAGCATTTTTCCTTAAGTTTTTAGTGTCTTTTTAAACCGAACCACTCAGACAATCGAGCGCATAGACCGGATCTTGACGGACGTTTTACGTGGGTTTTGTCCTCGTGCGGCGACACCAACCAACCACCACCACCCTCTTACGCCCCGGATTCGACCGCTAACGTTACGTTTGTATGCGTGCACAAGCGCTTTCCTTGTGTTGGTGTCCGCAGCCTCAAATGGCAACCATCGATGAGCGAAGGTCCTGCGAAAATTCTCACACGCGGCCCAGCGCAAAATCCTCGCAATTCAATGTATGACACACGCGCTGGCGCAACGAGAAAAATGACCACGCACGACTTCGACGGCTGATCAAGTTTTGCGCGAGGCGGCCTGATCCGCTAAAACCACCACCACTCGCCTCGCAATGTAGACACGCACACGCATCAAGGTGCTGACACCTACATTTACGCACACGTGTGCATTTTTTCCGATCCCCACCAAGGTTTGTACTTTGTCGTCATCGGCACTATCAGTGCCAGTTTTTGGGGGGTCGATCGAACCTTGCGGATTTGCGATATTTCATTTGAAGACTAGTGTGAATAATATCTGCTCATTGAACATGTAAATTATGATTTGAAGAGGATTTATCAGAAATCTGATTGAAAAATTTTACAAAGTACACTTATTTTTTCGTTAATACTCATTCAAAGTAGGTATGAATGTGTAGGCTTTAATCATACCGCCCTGAGTGAGCTGATTCGTCACCTTTACCGGTAACGTCACTGCGAGAATCTCGTAATATTCAAGCAAAATTATGACATAACCTCGCTCTCTTATTCATCTCACTAAAAGTTACGCAAATTAAGAAGTAATTTATGTTCCTCTCGACCGGAACGGATTCTTCGTTGAATTTAAAGTCCGAATGGTCATTTCGTTTTTTTTTTCTTGAAATTGGTAAAAGCGTTCGATAGATCGAATTCATGGATTCGTAAAATGACGTCATTTTTCTTTTGTCTGTTCCATAAGCGCGCCTTTATGCAAAATAAACGGAAATGCAGACGAGGCGCATAATGAAGTAATTAATTACAAACTAGGGTTCAAGTGTCATTCGCCATAAACTACAATTAGTATTCTTCTTACTATTGAATTACGCTAATAGAAAAATGATTAATAAACTGTATCAGTCGGTAAACAATTTTTCGTGCATGTTTAAAATCTTTTTTCTATAATTTATGGTTTTTTGTTGTTGTTCGATAGTTCAAACATTATATGAATTACTTGATTGGGAAAATTTATGTTCTTTTACAGTATATTTGTCACAGAATTGACGTTCAGCTTTTACGAAAATAAAAAACATTGGATTCCAGTCGCTACAGATAATTGTCAGCTGAGACATAATTCTCTTTAATTACTTCAATTAAATTATTTTTAGAATACAAAATTATTTTATCTCACTCTCCAATATTTATCTTTTGACGTAACTCAAAAGTGGAAGATATAAAATTTTATCAATTTTTCAAGTAATGACGGTCAGCGTGACCGGTGACATACCGCTTCCGCATATGTACATCGAATGTGCCGAATCGATTGAGTTCTAACCAAATCAAGCCCCAGGACCTCTTTGGGCGTTTGTGTTACTCGATTTTAAGAAATAGAATCCCTTTAACGGTTCAATTACGTTGTAAACATTATGGAATCAGAATTAGTAGACCTATTGGTCGATGTTGGGTAAGATTTTTAGGTTATATTGTCAAATTAATGCAATTAACTGTTGTATAATTTATAGTTTAATTATATTTCCTTATATTACATGATAATAATCTTTTTAGATATGATGGGCCACTCAAAAATGTCTCAAAATTATCCGATGCACTACAAAAAGGTGCTAAGTCAACAGAATTTACTGAACTAGTCGAGTGGTTAGCTAAACAGCTAGCTACATTTATTGATATTGAAGAAACAGTACATGCTACAAAGTCACCAGAAGAATCCAGTTCATTTTTGTTAGAATTAAGTTTTTTTTTAAAGGAATTAGGTTGTATGAATAGTTTGTTGACGTCGGGTAATGTTAATCAAAGACTTAGTAAACCACAAGACTGTTCGCTACTAATACACTATTTGGTCTCTGAAATAATGGCTAGTAAAATAATAAAATACAAAAATCCTGAAACTAAACCCGAAATGCAGATCACAATAGTAAGTTCTTTATTACTATTATTAAATATTCAATTGTTAAACATTTATTATATTATGTTCCTTTAATTAGCATGAGAGCAGCACAGCTCTACATCTTAAGAAGTTGTTAATAGCATTGGATTTCCAAAAAGCACCCGATGATATCACTTGTCAATTACTCTTTTCTAAATTGGAAAACAAACTAAATACAGTCCTCAAGAATGTACCAAAAGAGTTGTTAGGCAAACCCGCATGCAATGGAGTGCTATCTACAGAGCAATGGAATAAGTTGAATAATCTACAGAAAGAATATCAAAAAGAATATTCAATCAGACGCGAAATGCTGTTGAAACGTCTGGATGTAACTGTGCAGTCATTCTTGGTATGAGATAATTTTATCCAATTATTTCACAAACCATAAGATAATAAATATATTTTTTTCGCAGTGGTCCGATCGAGTTAAAGCACAGGAAGATCAGATAAACTCTAAATACAGTGAGAGGAGACAGAAAATGAAACAGCAACCAAATGTCGAGCTTGCCGACTTATTAGCTGCGAGAGAGGATCTTGCGATTACTGAAAAAACCAGTAACGCGACCGTCCGAAAGAACACACGAAGCAAGGTGAATACTGTGATAATCGGCAACGTTCCAGACCGTGGTGGCCGACCTAGCGAGCAAGAAGCACCACCACCTGAAATGCCACCCTGGCAAAAGGACCGAGTTCAAGGCCCCTCGACATACAGAGGTGGTGGACGTGGTCGCGGAGGCAGAGGAGGAGGTGGTGGTGGTGGTGGTGGTGGTGGTGGTGGAGGAGGAGGAGGCAGAGGTGGTGGAAATCAAGGAGGTGGTTACAGAGATCACAAAGATGCCACCCAAAATTTCGGTCAAAATGTTAACTACCAACAATCTCAGCGTGGTAATTATCATGGCAGTTACCAAGATAATCGCATCCAGGGTTACCAAGGTGGATATCAGAGTGATAATAGGAACAATTATCAGAGTGGATATCAATCTGATAATCAAGGAGGGAATTATCAAAGCGAAGGTAATTACCAAGGGAGTAGTGGTAGTTATCAAGGAGGTGGTGGAGGCTACCAAAGAAGTAACAGAAACTACCAAGGCGGTGGTGGAAACTACCAAGGCTGTGGTAGCAACTACCAAAGCGGCGGTAACAACTACCAAGGTAGCAGTGGAAATTATCAAGGAGGCGGAGGCAGAAGAGGTGGAGGAAGAGTGCAAGGTGGTTGGAACCAGGGTGATCAGAACAGCTATGGAAGCAACTATCAACGTGGTGGTGGCGGTGGTTACAACCGCGGCCGGAATTATAATCAATATTAAAATTATTTTTTTAAACTTTTGCAAAATGTGTATATGAATCGCTCAAATGAATATCGGCAGATGTAAAACATATGCTTTGTTAATACTCAATGAATCATCACAATAAAAAAACTAGAATCTCTTGTATTAATATTGATATTACAATAAATGTTAAGATTATAAAATAAAATTTTGTTTTTCGTTTCGTTCATTTTACCATATCAAATTTTATTCTAATATGTAATGACAAATATTTAGAGACACAGTTAGGCATAGTTTATTCCATTATAAAAGTATTTTTAGTGAAATTACAGTTACTGACATTACATCTTTTCCGTACAATTCGCAATTAATCGCATACCATAATTGTTAAAACATATCACGTTTCTCTTCAAGTAACAAATGATGACACATTTGTTACTTTAATGTAATTTTTTTATACACATTGTTCAATCGCTCTTCTCTCAAAAAAAATAATATAGAATTTAATAATCCAGTAATATACTATCAATTAATGTTAACAATAACGTTATCAACTGATTCAATAATAGCGTCAATACGTTTCATCAATTAAGTACGATTTTAGATCATAATTCATCAGTGAGATTAAACAGTATTCTCCTTCCCTCCTCGTTTTATGCTTAAGCAGCAATAATCACGAATTCGTTTTTTCATTTATTCTATTTACAAAAACGCGTAAAAGTTTCCTTTGTTCCACCTTCGCAACACCTAACACTTTCTTCCTTTTTTTATAAATTAGTGAAAAAATAACATCGCCATTGCCATGATCTTCGCACAAATGATACTATTTATATCTATACATACTTTTTCATTTTGTTTATAACTGTTCCTTTGGGGGATCCGATTTTGAAAATTTCATCGTCTTCGCGTACCAAAATTATTTACAATTGCGTTCCATAATAATATTTTACGTTCTTGATTACTACAAACTCTCGATCGTCCAATTTCCCGACAATTGCATTGTCAAAACCTTATTATATTTAACTGTTAACAAATGCTATGAAGAATTGGATAATTAAATGCAATTATGCGGTTGTCATTTAAAACATACGATCGAAAATTTGCGATAATCACTATTTAAGATATTGAGAAAGAGTGTGAGAAAAATCGTACAATCGTTGAGAAAGACATTGGTAACCGTAAGGAAATAGTTTTGTGTCCATCGGAATTACAATGGAAACAAGTGGAATGTTCGTACCATATTTGATAATTTTATCGAAATAAATTTCAAGAATACTTCATATTTCACTGGTTTATGTGTTTAGGTGATTTTCCGAGGCAAAAAATACGATTGACCATGAATAGCATAAAATATATACATACACGATTAAAAAACGATTGATTTATCGAATTTCTAATTTAGAATTCAAGACTATGTAACAGTCGATCGTGAAATTTGGCCTCCATTAATACTTGTAAACTCTAATCGAGCGCAGATTAATTTCTTCTGAACGCATTGTTTTTTAATATTTTTTCGAATCAAATATCACCTATGTTACATTATTACATAATACATATATCGCTATGCTCATGACTTACATCATGAACAAATTTTAATAATTGAAAGATCTTTTTCCTCGGTTATTACCGGTTGTGTGATAAATAAAAAGATATAATACGGTTTATAGTGAAAAATATAAACTTACATCGAAATACTTGAGATAATAAACCTTACTATTTGTATAATTTTAAGTGAAGTAACCTTCTGGTAAACAAGTACGTATATTCGTTATATTTTTTCATAAGTAAAATATACCTATAGATTTGATATTTCAAACTGGTATTGTAAGGCTTTACGTATCGTAGTATTAGCCGGAACAATAATGATCATATAAAATGTTTTATTTTTTTTTACTTATAACCGACCAGCAGCTTCGAGCGAAATAAAATTCGACGAAACATTCGTACAATAATACGTTATTACGTTTTGCGGAAAAAATTGTAATTGTTATTTCCTTTCCTCAATAAAATATCAAACGTGAAAGCAGTCGCTTAGTAATAATAATAAATGTATAACAAATGATACATTTACTCTGTTCACGTGTAACAGGCGATAATAAAATCATCGCAAATCCTTCCTTACTTCCCAATAAATTATTTTTTATATAATTTATATATAATCTAGTGAATAAACAACGGTCTGTACATTTCATATAAAAATGTTAAACTTAAAGGACGGAAAACGTAAAACACTGACTAATGAGATATCGGATTCACACTCTGCAACAGAGTGGCAGTAAGCAAAATCATCTTATTTTTCTGCCGAATGTATGCCGATGAAATCGTCATGTCTCTTGAATTCGGTGCCTTGTGAAACAATTAATGGTTTATCCTGCTGTATAAATACCAATCTTATTCTCCAAACGAACAACATTCCAGCCAGCCGGAATATGTTCACAAATACTATGAATTCTTTTTCGTGTCATGAAAGATTTCTCAAGTGTGTTGAAGTGCCCTCCAGTCGAAAACATTCGTTTATTCTTCACTTGTATCTTGGACTGTCGGGAGGTGTTTGTTGCGCGTTTGATTTCTGTTTAGGTCCAGTCTTGAACGACATCTTCTTAACTGGACGTGGCGATATTCCATGGAATGTAACACTCTCTTGTATGTCGTTACTGAACCAAACTCTTCCACCGTCGGAAACTGAGTGACAGAATACAAAATAAAATAACATTTATGTACCAAATAGAGGAGATATTGGTGATTTATAAACGCATACTCGATTTGTTTCACAAGAATGAGAATAATTATTACTTGTGCTAGTAACTACTGTTCTGGTCAAATCGAGGTAAAAAGTATACGAACAAGCGTATTACGTTTCACGTGCGAAAAGAAATGGTATTTGACAGAAACGAAAAAAAAAATCAAACTAATAATACTACCTTGGACGGTGTTAACAGGATGGATGGGGATTAGTGGACTGGGCTAGTCACCTCTATTCGCGCGATTCTCGCTGCTAGCCGTTGACGAGCTTCGTAGACCCGATCGGCCCTGATGGGAATCTATAAGCGCGGCTGCGAGGTTTGTCGATGCTATTGATTGTACGCTTGACGTTGATCCTAATGATTTGGCATTCAGAATGGTATCGTAAATTAAAATGCAATGATGAGAACAGAAATTGCGATAAATCTAGGTGTGAACTCTAAAACGAGTCTTGTCGAGAATTTTATTCTCGCATATGAAAAATTTGTCCGACATCAGTATAATAAATTTTCACTAACCAGAAACATATGATGTGCCACTGAATGGACTAGGAGGTTGAACCGGTGAGTAAACGTTCGCCATGAACTCTTCGAACGTTGTCGACTCTTTGTGATTTCTCAAGACCGTGTCTATGGATCTTGACCTCTCTTCGTAGCTAAAATAAAACGATATAAATTATAACAAATTCAAAAACAAATTTTTTTTACGAGCATTTTCGCTTACTAGGGTTGATATAGAGACAAGGTTGATCTCTTGACTCTGCTAGCTGCGAGAGCTGTCGCTCTAACCAGACCAGGTAAAACTCGGTCCTCTACTATACATTCATCAAACAGTGGCCCAAAAAATGGTATTTCAGATTTTCTAGAAATCTGAACTCTATAAAGTTTATTCCGTAACGGGTAAATAACAATCAGCACATCACAGAACTCTGTCGGTATGATGTCCCTTCGATAATCACGCCAGTGTTCTGACCAGACAATATGAATTTCGTCGTTGCCCAAATGCCTCGTCTAAAAATTATAATACTGTGCTTAGAAAATATGCAGAGTGTAAAATTTGTATGTGAATTGTTTTATCTAACCTTCTGGAGTAAACTTTCTGGACTGTCCGAGGGCATCCTGGTTGCAACATGAAACAAAACTTCCGAAAAAGAAGTTGCATAATAAGGAGCCGTAACCCCGGAAGCTTTTCCCGGGACTAAGCCACCTAAAAATCCAGTATGTGATTCTAGCTCCACTTCCCAAGCTAGTCTCGCTATAAAGCTTTCGTATTCCTTGCTGCCTGTGATGTTGCTCAATATCGAATTTTTATCTTCCTGGCCTTGACTAACGTAAATCACTGCTATTTTGTGAGTTTCTCGAGATCGTTGACTATCGAGATTACGAAGCTCGCGTAATAGTTTCTCATTCTTTGCTAGTAAGTGTAACTTGCAACGTTGCTCCCATCCTGAGAGCCCCAAGTGCGAGAATAATAAACGACAATGATGAAACGGAGCTGGAGGTGGACGTGATGGAGGCGGAGTTGCTGGTGATGCGCACATACTATAAAATATATAATTATTATATATTCATGATTTTAATTATAATTGTACGTACTTTATATGACGATTCCATGTATTCAGGTAATCCTGTTCTATATTTCTCTGACTGAGAATCGTAGAGATTGTTTCGCTTTCCAAATAAAAACCCTGTGGAGGATTTGATGGCGCGTTTAAAGCTATTTCTGGATTCGTCAATACTTCAGGACTCGTATGGCCGATATATTGAAGAAGCTAAATATTGGAAATAACGATTAACGATGAACAGCAGTGATATAATTAATTTTTCAAAGATAAAAATATTCACATCATCAAGATTGTCCATATCACTGGCTGCATTAGCGAAAGTCGGTAAAATATGCGGTTCGCGATGTCTAATCGTGTGACGTGGTGCGCACATTTGGCTTCCTACAGTGCTACTAAGATCCTCTGTTTGCAAATTAGTATTCCAATTAACTGGAAGGTATAGAGTAACTATTAACTGTTGAACTAAATAAAATAAAAATATTAAAAAATAGGTATTTACCAGTTTTTACAAGTGAATCACCAATATCGTCATTACAAGGTTGATTGTAAAGAATTGAGCTATCCCAAGAAGCTTTACCGGCCAGATCACGTAAGAGAACTCTGACCAGAGACGGCGCGGTCGTGAGACCCGCTGTGACTCCTCCGCCAGGTGCATCTAGTGTTGCCAACTCCACCAGGGACATTATAATCGAATTAGAGAGTATGAGTAATTGTATATTCGGAGCTTGAAATATTGCCGAGGACAATTCATCTCCATCGATACCAGGAACATCATCCAATTCAACTACCAAGGAAGATAAACGTGCTGCCCCAATGCCCATTGGAAAATGGCCAAGGTGATTTATTAAATGCATTATAACCATTTTCGCAGCTAGTTGAACCGATTGATTAGATTGTATGTTTCCGCGATGTGGTGACTTGGAATAAGCCTCATCTATCAAATTATCCAGCGTGATGTCCGCATCGAAATCATCATCGTCGTTATGTTTATTCGGTTTTGTGGGCTCCTTTTCAGAATTGCCTTGCATGACGTTATGTAAAACCTGTTTACCATAAGTAGTAATTATTTAAACAATCTGTACGAGAAGAAAAAAAATTGTATTCTGACCGTAAATAATGTCATTAGCAATGGTTTTCCTTGATGATGTTGCAATATTACAGATGGTCCTAGATGCATGGCCCATTCACCCAAACACATCAACATTGACACTGTTAGCGGTGCACGTCTTTCTCGTATGGTCATTCGTCCTAGAGTTTCCGACAACCCCTACGAAAATACACATTGTAGAGAAATATTCCACTCAAATATTTTAATAAATTTTCATAAGATGCTTACTTTAATTATCTTGAATGGCACATTTGGATACAGTTCTAGAAGAACATCAGCCTTATCGCACAGCAACAGCAGTGAATCACATGCTACTTGTGCAACAACTGCGTGATTTGTCTAAAAATACAAATAAAGTGTTATTAAAAATTTCTTATATATATATATATATAAAATTCTACATGAAATAAGGTTAGTTTTAATGTTTATGTTAATTCGTTTCAATTGGTACACGAATCATGCAAGACATCATGCTTGACGATCCTTGAATGCACGAATGGTCACTTGACAGATATTCGCTGGAACATTACAATAGGAAAAGACAATACGAATTCGCGTTTTTACGAATATTCTACCTTGTCCAATAATGGAAAATTCGAACCCGGCTTGCGACGACCCTGTACACGCTGTTAATAAAACTCAATAAAAAGAAATTTAATATCTGAATCTAGTAACCTATACATGCTTTTATCAAAATGCTTATTCAATATCAAAATCGTACCCTCAATGCAAGAAGAAGAACCGTGATGGCTTCCGGAATTTTTGAGTGCTGGAGTTTGTAAGACAATTCTTTGTAAACAAACATAGCGATACTAGATAAAGCTATACAGCGTGCAATACCAGTCGGCTCTCTTCTACAGCATCTCAAAAGAATAGTGATGATATGCTCCTGAAAAATAATGAGATGAATCTCAATTTTAAAAACATACAATAATTAATTTCTAATTTACCTTTACATTAGGACAACACGTTAAAGAAATTTTTGATGTATTCGGTTCTAGAACTGGCAAAGTTGCCACAGAGGCAGGCAAACATAATAGAGATCCAATAATCGAAACAGCTTCGGTTCTAGGAGCCTAAAAAATCGTTCAAGATTACAAATCGTTAAAGATTTAATGTTATGTTGTAATTTCAATACCCTACCTGAATATCTTGACTGCCTAATATCACATTCGCGGCATGAACGAGATCCAGTATCAGTAAACTCGAACCAGGCAGATTTAAGCTCAGAAGTCTGGGTCCCGTATATTTGATTAAGGCATGAAGAACTTTCGTATCGTCGCTAGCGAGTCCATTGTGTACGGCTCGATAAAACAAAGTCAAATGTTGCTTCGGTAAACTAATATCCAATGGTTGAACAGTCAGTAAGCATATCAGTCTATAAGCTGCTAATTTTCCAATCTCATATTGAGCAGGAAGTTGAATAGCCTGACAATAATATTTAACATTATTATAATATTCGCCACAAATGAAAATCTATTTCATACCTTGAAACACCATGGAGCTATAACAGTGAGGGGCGGAATCAATTCTGGTGCTGGTGGAGTAACTTGATTATCACCAGAAACTCCTTGATTTAGGCGTATTTTAATTAAAGTTTGCGTGAGTTGCGCCAGGTAATCCATCACCTGACCATGAAGAACGGGGTCTTGAATATTATTTACATCCCCAAGAGCGGAGAGCATTCTTCTCCACAAAACAACAGCGACATCCGGCAACCAGCCACGAACACCGCCACCGGCCATAACTGATCTTCTTTCGCTGATATCGTTTGTGTCAATGCTGTTACCGTCTATATTCTCAATTTGTATTGGACTGTCTTTGTTGCTATCCACGCCACTGCTTGGAGCGGGTGAGGGACAGCGCGGTGACGGAGGTTCGCTGTCAACAACGACAAGACTGTCCAGTGACTTGGCGCGTCTGTTGGCTAAAGATTTTCCTGAAGAATTGCGACTATTGGCCACCAGCTTGGCCATATTCTGTTCTATCGATATAGGCAATACTGAGAACAATAAAAGAGTATTAATTACAATTTCGGAGTTTCCTCTAAAAATAATTTTTACGAGTTCCTTTGTAAAATCTACCTGGTATCCCGCTGTGAACGGTGTGAGTGCGGCTTCTGTGCAATTTAGCTCTGACCTTTCCGTTGTATATGGTGTTGTCGCTGACGCTACGGGGCAGCGAACGAACCTTTCTCACATCGCGCAACGGCTGGTCTGTCGAGACGAAGGGAAGTATAAATAAATCGGTCTCTCGAGGAGTAAAAAAAACAATTGCTTCCCCCCCC
>NCVS01001006.1:0-47792 GCA_003055095.1 Goniozus legneri | reverse complement strand
CCCCCCCCCCCCAAGTGAAAACAGCAGAGCTTGCCAAAAATTAACTCGGATGACTAACCCGTGGCGCTGTCCTTAGAGACAGGGTTCGTCTCGTGATCTACGCTGCCCTTGCGCTGGGACTGAACGCTGCCGGTAGAAGCGGCACGGCTCCCTACGCCACGACGTTTCTTCGATTTCTGTTCGCTGAGCCGATCGAGTGGCAAGTCGTTCAGATCTAGATTGTATACGTGCCGGGCAAGTACCCTAGTCAGCGTATCCAGTGTTTTCTACGAGTGAAAAGTTTTGGTTACTCCTTTAACAAGCCTTATCTCGAGTACCTTTCTCTACTAACCGCCCATTCGCGAATCAGCTCCTCCCACTGTGTGAGAGAAGTCAGCACCTCGAGAAACTGGTCCCATAATTGTGCGGATATCACCACATTCAAGTTGGCTTTGATCCACGTTACTATCAGAGTTTGGAATATTGCGGAGGCAAGTTTGCTACCGATGCTGTCTTGCTGCTTGACTCTTCTCGATGATTTGTCGTTCAGCACGAGTGACGTTATCTGTAGTAATACCCTCAAAAGTTGTTCCCAAGTGGCTGGCTCCAGTCTCGAGTGCATGACCACGTAACGATAAACATTCAGGACTCGCTTGCAGCTATCAGTTTGTTCCTCGAGCAGTATCGCAGGTGCATTGGCGCCTCGATAGTCGAGGAAAAATACGTTTGACGCTTGAGTGATAAACACTTGAATTACATTCTGCAAACCAGCTCTGATGAACAAATTTTCGCGGTGAATTGCACCAAGATAGGAGTCATTTCGCAATCTCGTCTGTCGGTAGGATTCAGACGGGCTCTTTTCTGGTTCCTCGCGCTTATTATGAATTTCATCCTGTTCGCGATTGTCCTTGTGACTCTCCAGGGGTTCCAGCATGAACGGTGGTATCTCGTTCATTTGTATCCAATCCTTATAAACTGCGATTGCCTTTCGAATCGCTGCGGCGTGAGTGAAGTCGAGTAGAAACGCTTGACGGTAGAGCTCGTGAACCAGATTGACGTTGTCGCGATTACCGTAAAGAACATCGCGAACGAGCGCCATCGCTGTCACCGTACTATCTTCCGAATTTTGGCCGTCTGTTTGAGACGCGTTAGATTCGGGTGACAGCAAATTCGAATCCGCGGCGTTCTGAGTAACCGAGACACGACGCAAATCCGAGTCGACATTTTCTTCGTTTGGTGTTGTGCTGAAAGGAAATCTATTTTGTCATATTTATACAGGACTTCTCGTGAAACATTTCATTACCTTTGAGATACATGCGCGAAAGGACCATCTTTCCTTGTTACATGAGTAAAACTGGCTACCCATTTGATAAGCGCCACTTTGCATAAAACATAATTATTTTGATTCTGGTTTGAGGGTTTTCGCATTGTAGGCAAGTCCAGATTTGGCTTGTACAACGAGAAGTTCTCGTCGAATTCTGGACAAATGTAACGTAGGTATGTTGCTTTAAAGCGTTCTAACAAAAATTGAAAACATTTGTGCTGTCGTGTTGTTTTGTCTCGCCATTCTATCTTTACGACTTGTGTTACCATAAATTCGAGTAACGCTTCTAAAAATCTAACAGTCTCGTTATCGAGCGGTTTCTCTCCTCCTTGCGGTGGCAGAAGAGGACCGCCGTCGATCTGAGTAATAGGACAATTATTTACATTATTCTCTTGAAAAGTGTTATGAAGCAGTGGCGAGTCGTATCCTTCTCGCTTCTCCTTCTCCTCGTTACCCGTATTTCTGGGTTTCTCTTTTTTGTGCTCATTTTTTCGGTCAACCTTATAAGGGGAGGCCTGCTTTGCTGGAAATCCAGGTACTAAGCTTGCGAACATCTGATGTATATGTTCGGGTGCATTGTCTCCTAAGGCTTGGTACCATAAAATGAAATACCTGTGCATGGAAAATTGTTTTGGTTCTATAATCAAGTTTTATATGATTTTATGATGTATAAGAAATTTGCAATTTACCTTAAAGCTTGTCTTCGAAGCTTCCAGCTGTTGCCAGGATGAAGAAGCTTCTGCAAAATTCTTGCTAAACTGTGACATTGCCATCGTCTATTCAAAAGCTCAGGAAGGAGTATCAGAATTTTTTCCAAGAGCTGTAAAACTTGTTCTAATTCTTCCCGATGAGCTTTGTGAACTAAAAATGAGGTAGTGATTATAAAAATTTACACTTTATTACTGTTATTTGTTAATGATTTAAATAAAATATAATTATTACGAATGCAACTTACCAAGGTGGAAAGATAGTTCTGTCAGCATGGTAGAATAGAAAAAAGTTGAAGAATGTTAATACATGTAGCAGAAAATTATGATTATGGTTAATTTATCACATGCATGATTAAATTAGTAAAAGAATGAAAAAAGACAATAATATCTATTATTATTAATTTTATTCATAATAGATATTTCTGTTTCTGGCCAGAAACTTACCTCGCTGCCTCAAGTTAGTCTCCGCTGACACAAAACAGTCATACAAGATAAAGTAAACATGGCTGAAGTTTCCTTCAAAGAATCCTTTCGCTTCATCAGTATCCACATTTTCTGTAAATATTATTCAGGGAATGTGAATAAAACGACACTGCAGTGAAAAATCAAACTTATCTCAAACAATGATTAAAACATAAAACATTTAATCTCCATGAAATCTTCTGGGAATTAACGTCAACGTCAACGAGAACCTCCCACTCCTTATTTACATTCGGCGATCACGCCTCGATTTAATAAGAAAAAGAAAACGGTAAACGAGACATTAACAAAAAACAAATACACAAATCGAGGGATAACGGAGCGTCGAATACGTTTCATTACCGAGGATAATTTTGAGATGCTTGAAGCGCGTGGCACTGTCTTTTTTGACATCCTGAATCTTGAGCGTTGACTTTTTGACGTCTACGTGAAGTTTCTTGCTGAACATGATTTACAAATGGTGCGCGATGTGCAGTCGCTAAACGACGACCGGTTGCGATAATGAGAACTACCATCGGCGTCGAGGTTTGACCACTTCTGCGACATTTAGCGCAATTACCGTTGCGTTGTTATCGTCATTATTCGCGGTATCTGCAACTCGCGCGCGTTACTCGTCGCGTGTGTGTGAGCCTTCTCGCGGGTCAAATCGAGACGATCAGATGTACGTGGCATCCATCTTGCCATATAAACTTTATTCACGTATGTGGAACCTGACCATAACCTGTCGGGGCAATGACATTTCGCACAGCCAAATGCACTCTTACGCTTGAATTTGTTCAATAGCTAAAACCAAATTAATCGTCGATTTGGGAATTGTCAACGATTTCCAATTTAGGTCAATACCGATATTTGAAGCAAAATAACGTCAAAAACTTTATTTTCGAAAGTCGCGCTCTTGGTCTTTCTTATCGACTGTGACAATTAATGTATAAGGCGGGAAAATGATTGTAATTTGAGAATTTTCAAATTGTATGAATTTTTATTTTCATGATTAAAAATGTAAAATGTGGTATTTACATAACATTGATATGAACATATTTTACAACAAATATGATTCCGTGGATAAACATCAACCAAATGCTTCATCGAATTCTTCTTTGGAAATCTATAAAATTTGTTTTGATTAATAACAAAAATTGTAGTATTAAATAATTAATAAAAAGTATGCCTACCTTTTTCTTTTTTAATTTCTTTATCAAAGCAATATCTTTTGCTAATTCATTCAATTCTTCCTCATCAATTTGCTTCTTCCTTTTCTTTGTAACAGGTTTACCAGATTCCTGTTTCAATTTCCTTTTTTCTCTTTTTTTACTGCGTTTTTCCTGTCGCTCTAATTTTCGTTTCTTAGATTCTGACCATGCCTCTGTTTGCTTCCGTTTTTGTTTATTGTCCTTGGGCCAAGAACCGGTTTCCCGAAATACGCCGAGGTTTTGTTGCCGTTTCTGCTCGCGTTGCTTATTCTGATAAGCGATAGAATTAAGATCGATCTCATGAGGTACAAAATTTGAAACATCTCGACCTTTTGTTTCTGGCATCCGTGGCATTTTCAACAAACCAAAACCAGTCGCCAATTTACCCAAATCTATATCTTTCAATCTCAAAATTAAATTACATTCATGTTTGCTGTATGCCTGTACATACGAAACGAAAGCTCTGTTGGCCTTATCAAAAATTAATCTGTCTTTGATTTGCGTCTTTTTCATACATTCGTCACATTTTTTTATAGTGTCTTTAGATGCCGCAAATGATAAATTTTCCAATACTACTTTTTGATTTCTTTTTATGAAATCAATGTACGCGTCTTCCGATGATAGTAAAAACAGTAACGAATTACCTTCATTTCCAATTCTGGCTGTTCTGCCACATCTGAAAACAATGAAAGATATTATTGTAATATATACATTCTCTATTATCTTAGAAATTACCTGTGTACAAAGTTGCTAGCCATTGATGGGGGATCAGACTGTAAAACCCAATTAACTTCAGTGATGTCTATCCCTCTAGCCATCACATCAGTACAAACTAATACACCACTTTCTATTTTCCTAAATTCGTCAAATACTTTATGTCTTTTTGATTTCATTTTTCCATGTAAAGCCAGAACTTGCATAGATGGTAACATTCTGTAAAAGATCATTGTCTTGTAATTTATATTCATAATAAATTAAAAATAATTAATTTTCAACATACAATTTCATTATATGACTGAAGTAATCTACACACGCACAAGTGGGAAAAAATACCATATATTTTAAATCATTTCCAGTTCGCTGAATGAAATCTATAATTGAAGCAAATTTATGTTCTGCTTCTACTATAGTGTAATTATTTATCAATCCAACAGGAGTTGATTCATTAGCTTTTTCTTTGACTGTCACTAGAGATGGATTTCTTAAACCAGCTCTAATCAATTTTTGTAATTCTTTTGTCTGTGTTGCTGAGAATAATCCAGTTCTCCTCAAACGTGGTAGATAACTTAGAATTACATCTATTGTAGCTGAGAAACCCATATCCAATAATCTATCAGCTTCATCTAATACTAAAAGTTCCTGGAAAAAGTTTACAATAAAAAAAATGAAATATAAAAATAGATCTAGAATTTAGTTAAAAAAAATAACATACCAATGATTTAACCCACAAAGCCAAATTTATACTTTTACAATTAACTAATAAGTCTTCAAGTCTTCCTGGGGTGGCAATTATTATATTTACCCCATTTTTCAAATTTGCTATGTCTTCTTTCGATGTAGTGCCTCCAACAATGAGAACTTGTTTGAAGACAGGTAGTTTACACAAAAACTTTTCCAAAACTTCGCTTATCTGTACAGCCAGTTCTCTAGTTGGCGAGATGATTATACCACCGATCTCATTCTTTTTCCATTTTTCTGATCTTTTCTAACAAAAAATAATAATATAGGATTTATTATTCAGAATTATTTAGATTGTTAGAACTTACTTGTAGAATTTCTAATAAAGGAACTAAAAATGCTAGAGTTTTCCCACTGCCAGTAACTGCTTCTGCAACAACATCTTTTCCAGAAAGTAAGAGAGGTATACATGCTGCCTATAAAAAAAAATATAAGGATACTATTGTTTTTAATAACTTAACGGAATCACATTTTTCCGTAGTGACGACAAGTATCCACGTGAGTTTTTATAGGTTATGTTACGATTATATCGACATTTATTTACCTGAACTGGTGTCATTTGTTTAAAGTTCAACTCTTGAAGAGTATCCAATACAGATTGACTTAATCTAACGTCTAACTCTTCCCAATTCCTTGTTTTCATTTCGTTTAATAACAAAAGGCACGTTTAAACTGACAGAATGAAAGCTCACTATTCACTTGCTCAGTTGACTATAAACAGTTTGGAGGATTATGATTTTCTTATCAACTGAGCACTGCTTTGGTCCGGAGGCTGGCCTCACTGCTGAGCAGCATCACATCAATAAATCGTCAGACATAGTTTTACTATTATTAATAATTTCAATGAAATTTATTATCAAGAATTTCCTTTCTACATTAAGATTGTAATTTCTATTTAACTTTATTCACTGATTTGTTATATTGTATGTGGGTAATATGGAATAAATGGAAAAATTTTGATGATTTTGGTTTTGTATTTTTCTAAAGACTGCACATAGTGAGTTTACAAAATATTTTGTACATAAATAAAAACATTATTATGACTAACATAAAATGTCTTCATAATTTTGGGTTTTCAGGGGGTAGCAGCTAGATGAACGGATGGAATTAGTCCAGCTAAAAGAAAATAATTTGAAATTAGTTTTTGTTTGAAATACAGTACTTAAAAATTCTGTTGTAATGAAATGTTAAACCAACCTTCTTGAAGCCAATATCAGCAGCGTATTCCCTGAAGCACTGACGGCAGAGGTTTAAGCCATATTTACGGATCAGACCATGTCTGTTGGCGCAAGCACGGCTAAAAATAAATATTGTAAAATTAGAACTCATCACTTCAGTATTTAAATAAAAACAGTAATCTGAATAACACAAGCTTTTGAATTACAGTTTTAGCATCAACAGCCAACATGAATTATATAAAACTTGCATTGAGGTTATGTTTAACAATAACAAGAAAACGTGTTATACATTGTAACGAAAAACATAAATTCCAAATAAAATCTAATCGATTAAAAAAAAAATAAATATTGGAAAACAGGGTGATGATTATGTCTATAAACAGGAAATAATTTGGTGAAATAGCGTTAGAAATACACGCGGCCGGAATAATTAATTTCTTACGAGAAATCAAATATAAACGACAGAGTAGTTGTTTTTGTAAATAAATTATTGTTTTAATTACCAGGATCTTGATCCTTGACCGTATTTGCGTGGATGAGAGTACCAGATATTTTGGAAACCCATTTTTTACGTCAAATATACGTCCTCTTAGAACGAAGTCAACGCTGGAAAAGACAGGAAACGTGTGAACCGACTAAGGGGACGAGGAATGAAATAAGCGCGTCAGCATGGAAGTTTCAAAAGTATAAAGTTAACTTCCGGTTGACTTCTTTGCCTAAAAAAATGTTTAAATTGAAAAAAAATTGATTAAGGATATAAATTAATTTAAATTGATTGTTATTTATTTTTATTTAATAATTATATGGTGATTCGTCAACAGTGTATCAATAATTATATTCGAGTTTTATTTTTGGACAAATTTCATGCGCATAAACCATTTTTTATGGCAATTTCCAATCAAGACTGCATATTATTTTCGATGAAAACGAACGATATTTTTTTACCGCGCAATTTCAGCTTATTAAGTATTATTCACAATTCAAAAAAGAGAAAAAAATAGAACTTACAAAACGTTATGTTATTAGTATGTTTTTGATGTTTTGCGGTTTTAATAACTCATAAACAGAAATCAATCGACTTATTATAATTGTGTCAACGTTTTCCACATCCGTTGTTTGAAATTACACCAGTTGTTAACTAAACGCATGATTAATGCGTAAAATTGCATTATTTCAATCATAAATAAAGAAAAATACGGCTTTAAAAATGAACAAAACAGAAAATAAAAGAAGCCGGGAGGAAGATGATTCCGATTGTTGTGACAAAGTAAGAATTAAAAAATTACGTACATCTGAAGAATCAAATGAATCTAAAGAAGGGAACTTGAAAACATTTGAAAATGCAAATAAATGTGTGGTAGATGAGAATGACAATGATCATTCTGTAGAGTCTACTGATATTGTGTTGAAAATTAGCGATAGTGAAGATTTAGTGATGCTGAATTCAAATGATAATATATCAGGTGGAAGCAGTGTTAATAGTAAAAAAGGTGAAAAGAGAAACACAGAATTAATCGAAGGATTAGAACTCACAGTTGAACATGGAAGCGATATTGAATCCTCTTTATCTGAAAATGAAATTAGCGATGGTAAAGTACAGAGAAAGAGAACAGTGATAGTTAAAGCTGATCCTAGTGATGCTGAATTGGAGGCAAATTCCGACAATGATAGTGATTTAGATTCGGAAAGAGAAACTGAGACTGAAGCAAATAATAAAAAGCATTCAGAAAAATTAATTTCAAGTTCTGATACAGAAGTTAGTCCACGTAGAAGCTGGTCTGAACCTTCAAAAGGATATACGGAAAATAAAAATAAAAAGTCAAAAGTAAAGATTTCTGATGCTTCAAGTTCAGAATCAGAAGAATATCATAATGCTAAAGAAAGGCAGGCTAAGAAATTGAAGAAATCTAAGTCTGCTAAAAAGAACAGCGAATCTGATAATTCAAGCTCAGAATCTGAAGAATATCATAATGCTAAAGAAAAGCTAGCTATGAAATCAAAGAATTTTGAGTCTACTAAAAAGGACAAAAAATCAGACAAATCAAACTCAGAACCTGAAGAATATCATGATGATAAGAAAAAGCAGACTAAGAAATTAAAGGACTCAAAGTCTACTGAAAAGAATAGTGAGTCTAATAATTCACATTCAGAATCGGAAGAAAATGATGATGATAAAGTAAAGCAGACTAAGAAGTCAAAAAATTCCAAATCTGCTGAAAAAGACAGCGAGTCAGACAAATCAAGCTCAGAATCAGAAGAAAATGATGATGATAAAGTAAAACAGACTAAGAAATTGAAGAATTCCAAATCAGCAAGAAAAACAAAAACTAACAAGAAAGGAGAAAAAAAATCTGGCGACAGTAATGAAGAAAGTAGTGGAAGCGATGGTGAAGATTCAGAAAAAACTAGTGATAGCAATAAAAACAAAAAATCAAAAGGGGTAAATAAACATAGATTAAAATTCCTATTAATTTATAATGATATCGTAAAATTTATTTCCAGAGTACAGGTGGTGAAAAGAAAGTAGCTTCTTTGATGAAGTATGCAAGAGCAGCTGGTATAGGTCCTCACAAATTTAAGGAAATATCCAGTTGTAAAACCATAAAAGAGAAAGTAGATCGTCTTAAAAGGATACTAGAAGAAAATGGGGTTGAAGGAAGACCTACCTTGGAGAAGTGTCGTAAAGCTAAATTAAAACGTGAGAGATTAAAGGAAATTGCTGAATTAGATACATCTAATATTATATCAGAAAGTATGTTCTAATTAAAGTATTTATTTTTTATTTATTACCCCACAGTTAATACTCAATTTAACATTTTCAGGCCGTCTCACGCGCGCTAAACGTCAACGTCAATCAAGTATCCAATCCCAAAAAAGCGAAGAAAATTCACGTGGGAGTTTCGAAAAAACTTCTGTATATAAAAGAATTAAAAATGTTATAGATAGCGATTCAGAATGAATCTTAAATTAGAATATCTTAAGATTATGAAGTTTATATAAATTAATTAATCTTTAAAAACAAATATGAAATAAGTCTGTTAAATTCATATAAGTAATGTTAGATGTATTTAATTTATTTTTGTGACAATAAAATTTTAATTCGTATAAGATTGTTGAAAATTGTGAATTTTCAAAACATTTCCTATTAGAAATAAGTGATTAAATTTGCACGGGAACCATTCAGTGGCGCTAATGTCGATTGCGGTTCACTCGTATGTATGAGATCTGTGGTTCTTCAAATACCTCATACAAGTTAGTACTTCCATGGTTTTACGATTAATGGCCGTGAAAATAATAAACAAAAGGAGAAATAGAAATTTCACGCTATTTTTCCCAGTTGACTTACTTTTGATAAAGCAATGTGATAGGGTTTAGTACCTAGTCGACGAAAGAATTTTGTGCCAAAACACTTCTACGGAGATGTGAATTGACGTCTCGGTAGCGGATAATAATTTGTACGCGGCTTGGTACTGGCAATTCGCGCGAATATTATCGCGAAAAGTGTCTCGCACGGAAACACAGTGTGAACGAGCTCGTGCGTACAAATCCGATATTAGGACTGTGAATATTTCGAGGTTATGTTGTTAACCGATGTTCTGTATCGACTATGAAATAAAAAATCGTCTTCTGTACTCATTTTATAACTCAAGTTCAGTTCGTACGTAAAATGAGCAACAAATATTTTTTATGCTTGATAGGCGATTTTAAAGATAACTAAAAACAGCTTACAGTTTTTAACGTAATAATCATTTTTCGGTGCAAGTTTGCTGATGTATTTAGAAGGTACGTTTCGTGTTTTGTTAGGTGACCGAAGCTCCCGTTAAAATGAAAATAAACGGTGTTTTCTTACTATTTTAGCGACAATATGACGGAAAACGGTGCTATGAGAATGAAACGAAATGGAGCCCGTCTTTTTAAAAATCCCCCTCAACCTCATATGTGTATACAGGACTACTTACAAGTGAGCGTACTTATATTATTTCATTGTTTTCTTATATAACCAAATTTATCTACCTTAGGGAACCAATATGCCTTGCTATGTGAATGTCTTATCGTGGGATAAAGTTAGCATGCCATGGAGACCTTCTCTTCCATTACCTCTTTATGGGGGAATGAGGTTACCTCCTCCTCGCAATGTGGTAGATGTTATGGTATTCGCAGTAATGGTTAATCCAGAGGTATTAAGGGTCAATGGAAAAAATGCAGACGACCCTAAGGTAATAGTATCTAAGAAATCCAATCGATAGATTTCTATTTTCTGATAATCTTTTACTTTGCAGAAACAATCTAATTTGATAGAATGTTTATTGGACTTCGTGGAAAGTGTAAATACCGGGTTAGTATTTACGCGACAGTACACGATTCTCAAAGATCGCGACATTACCGGTGAGCTGAAAGAGGTGTGGAACGCCGTTCAAGCTAAACGAGATCGCGAACAGCAACCACAGCAGCAACAGCCCCAGCAAGAAACCTGGATAGACGTGCAACCTACGGTATCTCAATACTCTCAATACCCAGAGCAGCAGCAGCAGCAGGAATACGCTCTGCAACCTCCGCAGTATCATAACGGTAGATACGGTCGTGCGAATGACGGTATGTCGTATGAAAATTATAACCATCAGCAACCACCGCCACCGCAACAGCCAAATATGCTTAGTCAAAACGATCAGGTGTATCAAACGAGTCAGATGATACCTCAACAGTATCACAACAACGTTACGGTATGTACATTACCGCAAGAGCGTTACAACTACAAAGACTGCAACCGAGACGTTGTGCCGCATAACGTACAAATACAAACTTGCCCGGCCTACACAGCGCCTCAGTATCAATATCAACAAATGCCTCGTCAAATGGTGCCTCAGTATGTCGAGTCAAACATGCATTCGGGCAACGTCGGTTATAACCAAATGGCAGCTACTGGATGGCAGCAACCGTACGTGAGGATGGAGCCGAACATGCACGTACCTCGTAGGGGAAGACCGCCCCAGGCTCAGCCTCAACCCCAACCTCCCCAACCCCAGCCTATTCACGTTAACCACGTACAACAGGTTCCTCAGTACGAACGACCGAACACCTTCAACTGGATGAATCTCTTCCTCGTAGGCAAGCCTCAGATGGGAGTAGCGCAGAAAAACAACACTAGCAAGAGGCAAATTTTATCACCCACGCACAACAAGCAAAATTCTTGTACGAGTTGCCGAGCACCCGAAGAGGAAGCCGTCAACGGCAAACCGCAGAGTCCCGTAAAAGTCCTCCAGCGCGAACAGACGAACGTCCAGCGAGATTCTCAACCCAACGAGAAAACAGAGCAGAGCTCTCCCGAAGAAAAAGTCGTTCAGGTTACGGATCTCGACGAGGACACGACGAAACGTTCCGAGGAACCCGAACAGTCAACCGAAGCAATTTCATGTGATTTTCCTCAACCGGCAGATAAGTACGAGACTCCGGACGACTCGACGGACAAGCCGAGCGTTCAGGAAGTTGTCATTCATAAAGAGAAACAGACTAACAATAATCACGGGCCTTCCCATCATCGGGGAAAATCGAAGCACTCCGGCAAAAATAAACACAAGGATGGATATAGATTCTTCCAGAACGATCAACGAGCAGTGGACGCGCGTGGGCAGGAGAATAGCGCTAAACGTTCGCAGTCCACCATGAACAGCATAATAAAGAGCGTCTTCAAAATGCAGCCTAACGACGAAGCCGGTCGCCGAGGGAAGTCGAACGGTCAGACGCGAGATAACGAGGAGGCACAGGGCTACGTGATACTGAAGAAGCAAGAGGCGATCGGACCCGAAACGGTCATACAAGAAATGACCCAGCTGTGTATACAAGATTGCAAGGAGACCGCCGGTGAAGTTAGCGCCGTGCTATCGTGATAGACGAACACGCAAACAGCCGTTAAGCTACTCGTGTAAATATAAGACGAAAAAACGAAACTGATGATATTTAGAGCGCTTTAAAGACAACCGGACGGCTACCGCGTCCTCCGGTGGTTCGAGAAATTATTTCTTTATAAATATATAAATATATATATTTTTTGTTTCTCTTATCGATCATCGAGCAGTTAAAAGAATATCGTTGTGAAACAAAACTAAGCTGCCAATTAGTAATCTCGTCGCGATAAATAAGCTGACGCGTTTATCCCGAGCTCAGGACCAACGTGTGACGGACATGGCGATTCTCGATAAGCTTGCGAAAAAACATACCTTTTTTTTTATTTTTTTAAATATCTCTCTCTATTTTTCTTACCAAGCGCGATCGAGAAACGCGTCTGATAATTATATTAGGACGATCAATGATGAGTGTCCTCGTGATATTAGCCTTAAAAATGAGTATCGTAAACGTAATTTAACGAAAAGAAAATTTTTAAAAATCCAAAAAAAAAAAGAATCAAAACTTCCAAAATAGTTATGGAATGCAGCACGAACTGAAATTCCTCTTGTTTATATTTATTTTTATTATGGCCACTAGCGCAAAATCTTCACTTATCTCTCTCCCAACTGTTTACTTTTTGTAATCTATTATATTTTTTTTAATTACAAAAGAACGCAATTTTCCTTTTAATTAACGAACAGCTTTTTGCGATTGTGCGCCTTGAAGAAAACTTTATTTTTTCTGTTTTTTAACGCCCCATAAATTTACACTTTATTAAATGACAGATTTTTGTTTTAAAGCACGCCGCTAGTCGGTTTGAGCGGCAGTTTGCGGCGTTCATCTTATTAGTAATAAGTCTTAAAAGAATGCTTCCAGAATCGTAAATATATTTTTTTTGATATCTTCTTGAAACTGAGAAGACAGAGCAAAATTTATTTTTTTTTTTCAAAGTAATAATTCACGAAGTGAAATTTTCGTGTTTATGAATTTATTTTATTTTTTTTTTATTTTTCAGATATTTAATTTCTAAAGTATTGATTTTATATGAGAATAAATATTTATCGACTTAAAAACATTTTTCTCGTTTAAAAAATATAAAGATTTCTATACATTGATGAAAATCTTGCTACGTTGACTACGTCAATTTTTCTTTTAATATTGTTAATAATATGTATTCAGTATTTGTGTTATTTTAGATTATTATTATCTTCGTTAGAAATATTATTATACCATTATAATCTTGAACATATTGTATTCTTTATTCTACAATACAAGGTTTTTCAAAAATTTCTATTTTCAATTTCTTTTTCCTTTTTTTTTCGATATCGCGAGGAGGAATCGAAAAAAGATACAATGATTATTTGATTTTTTCTAGTTTATTTTCCTTCCTAGAACGACGCTTGTGTGGTAAGCACCATAAAAATTCAAATTCTCGTGGAATGAGATCCAAATATGATTTTCCGTGTAAATGTTGATATAAAAGTCGACGGTTATTGCAAGAAAATACAAAATACATCGCGTATTGAGCAAAAGAATGATATCGTTCAGCAAAACATGTGCCACGTCTTTTCTCCATATATTGCGAATCGAATACGAAACACATGGCGCTAATTTAGGCTCTGTGCGAAATTCATACTTTCAACGACTTCACAGTCAAAAATAATTTTTGCAATATCCATAACCGACTTAAGTTCAAACATCGAATTGTCAAAAATTATTTTTGCCGGAAACGCTCGACTCCGATAAACAGTAGAAAGAATATCGAAGCTGTTTATCTTTTATTCTAAAAAAATATGTATATTCTATAAGTATATAACAATTTTATATACACATAACGAAGCTAAAGCGTGGATTTAAAAATTATTTGTTACGTCCGCGTTGACGTTACGACCTAGAATCTAACAACTTGAGGCTATTCGATGGCCAGTAATAGCCAAAACGAAGCTCTCTTGGCAAATACGCAAAGGCAGGGCCGTGTAAGTCGATCGTCAGGCCCATTGGTGATTTCGTTCGTTCGCGAATAACGCTTCAGCTACGAAGGAACCTTGCCAAATATAATATGTAATACTGATCTTCATTTTTATATAATATAAAATTCTAGAATTCATTTATAATAAACACGTTTTGAATATACAGTTGCAAAAAATATATAGACTATAATAATAATATTTGCAAATAGATTATTATTATAACTTTTTCATCCCTACTAAATAAAGTGGTATAATAACAACTGAGACACGTCTCGTATGAAATGAAGAAAATTCAACTACGTCAATGATTGCTCCCCTCTCGGTAAATTCTCTATAGCGATACAAGCGAATTAGAATAATAATTCATTTGTCACCGAAATTTCATCTTTCGGTGGCCGCGGAAATGTCCAACGGTTTATTGTCGAAACCTCAATGAAGATATTCGGCTTTAGTAGCCTGAGGCACCTCGTTGGCTTTGCTCGAAGTACGGGAGGAAATAGCGAAAGTGTTGAAGTAAATACGAGAATAACTAACTAACCGCGAGTAAGTCGTGTGACTGTACGGACTTAATCCATTGAAAGACACGGAGAATACAACTAAAGAAAGCAATGAAAAGTCGACAGACGAGTAACAACGACCCCTAGACCGGATCACCGCGATTGCTGGCGGATCTCGAAAACGAGCGTTTTGAAGCGTCGGCCATCTCGGTGAGGAGTAAGGTTTCGTTATCGTCAGCCGATGATGCCAGTCTGGGTGGTTCTTCGCTTCGCGCCTGTTCCGGTTGTTCGGTCACAGACAATCCGAGTCTCCTCTTGGCGCGTTCACGGCGTTCCTTCTCCCGTTCGGCTTTCAGTTTCGTGAATTCGTCTTCTGTGCTGCCGTTTGACGAACACGGCGAGCTGCGTCCACTCGCCATCTCGTCATCGGCGGCGTAGCTCGCTATGGGATCATAACCGATGCTGGAACGCGCCGATTGGCTGGATCTTTGTCTAAAACAATAGCAATACGATATCATATTTTCATACAATAATAATATTTATCAGAAGGTGCAGCAATTCATTTAGCCTCTCGGACAGACCTCGAACCGATCGTGAATCGCCTGTGCCCGCTACCGCTACCAACTCCATTAGCGTTCACGTCGTCGCCGTATGCGGGTGCGCTGATCGAGAACATATCTTCGTTCAACATCTGGTTCGCCCCAGGCACATCGACCGGCGCGCTCGCCGTGGGGTGACCCTCCGTGAATATGCTCTGAACGTGCGGACGGCTTTCCGGTCTCATCGATGTCATCGTCATCTGCTCGTCCACCTCCTCGATGACTCCAATTCTCATAGAACCACCGCCACCTCCTAGGATAAATTTGTCATTATTACAATTATACAGTATTTGTTTGGAGAACAAAAATAACGTTGACATTATAAATATTGCACAGGATAAATAGAGATTTATTAATCCCCGTTTCGTTACCTGGAAATCTCGCTGTCAACGAAGCCGCCGAACTCGAGTTCGGTATCCTGGCCGGCGTCTTGGTACCGCTCCCACCGGTACCATCTGGCCGGTCCTCTTTACTGAACAAACGTTTCAGCACGCTCGTGACGCTGTTTACACGGGTGAGCGATCCTCCGATATTGCTGGGCGTGGAGCCGCTGCTCATTGTGCGATCTCGATTACTCACGCGGCTGGCGCTCCTGTTTTTAAAAAAGAGTAATTAATAGCCAGGAATACGGAAGCTCACGCTAGAACGCACCTCGATAACTTGCCACTGGCGGTGAAGTGAATACCGGAAGCTGCGTCGTCGGCGACCTCAGAGTTGTATTTGTTGTTGTAATCCGGAGCCAGGTCGTCAATTCTCACCGACGACGGTTGAATATCGGCTGCCGACAGTTGAATCTTGGCAGTTGAAGGTTGCGGGTGTTCCTCGCGGAAAGGTTGGGCTGCTGCCGTGTAAGGCAGCTCGGACGGGAACACTTGGTCCCAGTATTGATCCCGGATGAGCTCGGGATGCTCGTGGTGCATCTCGTCGACGATCAGGTAACTGACCTGGAGTTGAACCATAAGTCAATACTCGATAAAGGAGCTTCTCTAACGAATCGTAGCTTACTTGTAAGTTCCTATCGATTATCCAGTTGACCTCGAAGTCGTCATCGTCTTCGCCGAAAGGATTGATAAGGGTCTCGGCGACCTTTAGCCAGCCCATATAAAAGAAGAACTGCAGTGTCGTAAAAACGGGAAAGTACTTATCGATGTACGCATTCTCGGCGTTCTCGACCCACTGACGACCCATCACGCTCGTTAAAAAATACGTATAAACGGCTAAGGTTACTACCTGATTAAAAAATAAAAGCGGAAAAAAATGAATTTCAGCGTACTCGGCACGAGCTCGTTTATGCAATCTCGTTCATTCTCCTCACGTTACCTGCGTATACACTAACGGTACGCTGATCGTATCGTAGTGAATGAGACTACCGCACATGCCCCTGAACTTGTTCAGTTCGTCTATTAGAGTCTTCACGGCGAAATCGTCCCGTATCCTGCCCTCTTTCCTCGCCCGCGTGACTATACTAGAGGCCCAGACTATCGGCAGCCAATGTTTGCTCGGTTTCGGGAATTTCTCGTTGAGACTCTGGAATATGGCCAGTTCGTTTTCCTGAAGC
Source organism: Goniozus legneri (assembly GCA_003055095.1). Classification (NCBI taxonomy): domain Eukaryota; kingdom Metazoa; phylum Arthropoda; class Insecta; order Hymenoptera; family Bethylidae; genus Goniozus; species Goniozus legneri. The sequence continues at coordinate 30,966 of NCVS01001006.1, read as the reverse complement.
AGACCCGCGTCCACGAAGTGCTCGAGGGTGGGGAACCTCTTCTTGACGCGTGGCGATACGTTAGTCAGGACCACGGTCAGGCACACGCATACATATCTGTGGAATTCCGTTGAAAAAAAGTATACATTACCGAGTGACTCATTGTTACATCACTTGTCGTCGTTTGTCTTCGAAATTTCAATGTGTATTTTTAGTATGGATTATTTTTAAGTCCAAGTTGAGGATATTTAAATGTGTATACTAGGCACGAAGCTCGACCCAGATATTTCTAAATTTGAATATTCCAGTCGTCTTTGGGTATTCTTTCGTTTTGCGAAGGATGCATACCTGACGATGGTACGGCGCATCAAACGACCTCGCTCGTCGTTGCCGTGTATAGTCGCGGAAACGAAGACCGCGATCGAGTCGGGCCAGGGTATAACCATGTATTGATTCCACCATCTCGTCATGACAATACTGACATAGAAACCAAGCACGAAGGACAGTGGTATCAGGTCGCTATAGGCGTTGCAGTACCTCACGATAGCTTCGAACACCGGCTTCTGTTCATCGTTAAGCATCAGCCGGTAAACCGCCGATAAGAAGTAATAAATGAACAGGAATAGAGCTAGATCGATCCACACTAATTTGTATATACTCGCTCGCCATCTGAAAAATTTTCCTCCATTAGTATTCCCATCGACAATGAAATTCAACGAGTCGCAAAATCTCCCGAGTGGACCGGCCAATTTTGCATAATATCGAAGCAAACGCGACAATTAATTATAGAGATTCTCGAGAGCGAAGTTTTAGATTTACGATTATTCGATTCCGCGTATAATGTCTAGATTCATGAATTTTTCGTATTTAATCGTGGTGACGTTGACTGATAAGCAATCACGGGATCGCGGAATCCCGTTATCGAAGCTATAAAATGTTCGACGCGACCGGCGCGTCAAATACGCGATGAGCGAAAAAAATAATATTTTTCAGTTGGGAGATAATAAATTTTCATTCCGCGGAATCATCGCCGACGGCTTCTCAAGTGTAACTCGAACGTCGAACGAACGACAGGGAACGCCAAGTTTTTAGTGTCGATTTAACCTCGATTGCGATTTACGATCGTATTTAGTCTGTACACAAACCGTAGACACACTCGAGTTCGACACTTGCCGAGCACGTGGCGCTGCCCGTTCGATGTCAACAAACTTGGCGGGCTCGAATTTCGAAATATGGCGATAAATGATCGAATCGAGGGAAAACGATGCGAATCGATTCGAGGTCGTACCTGAGGAGCAGCTTGAGGAAGCAGCCCAGGCCACGGCAGGTGGCCACCTCGGCGGTGTAGGTGACGGTCATCACGGTCGCTGGAGGATCGACACCGCGCGCACTATGAAACACGATAGGTGCTCACTCACACACGGGGAGTTCTTGGATCGTGCCACCGGGACCGCGTCATCCTCGGTGGGAGATGTGCGGTTTTTTCGCGTACGTCATCTCCGCGAGAGTTTCTTCATCTCCGTGCGTCTTTCCTTTCTCTCTTTTCTCACTTTCCCCCCTACCTCGTTCTTCCGCACACTGCGCGATCTCGCGTCGATATTCGAACGGTAAATCCCGTTCCGGGTAACCTAGAAAAAAATTATATCAGTCGAGAGTAATGGCGCGCGTCGAGAATAATTCGGCGTTAATTCAACAGTGTGCCGACGTGACTCGTTCGCAGGAACGACTTGGCACCGACTCGAGACCGCCCGGCGACGTCCAAGAAACGAAATCGAGCTTCCGCGTGTCGATGAAACTTTCCCAAGGAATCTCGCTCTCCTTTTTTCTCTTTCATTATCAAGCGATGCCGTAAACGCGGAAAATACGCTCGAGGTCGCGCCGGAATTGTGTCAACGGAACGCGTGACAATTTCAAACGTTAATTGACGTTAAACGCGCGAACAAAGTGTCGTTTTTGAGTCATAATTCACTGTGAGAACGATTATGAGGAAATCCGATCGATTGTTATGTTCTAGGTAAAACAATATGGCCAATTTGTATCGTTTTAGCGATACATATCGATATTTCGAAATAATCGAAACATAATCAAACAACTCACGTTTCAACGATCTCGAAACTGAGAAGGACCAATCGATTTTTTAAACAAATATCGATGGACAAATTCGATAGGACGCCATTTCGAACCGGAGCCAAGTTCAAGGGGCATAAATACGGTTAGAGAGGAGTAGGTAAAATTCGTCGAAATGACATAAACGAAAACAAACAAGCGTATCGCAGGACGAGCTAGATGCGACTCGACAATTCTAAGAAACGGTCGACTCGACGACGAGAGTCCCGTGCAAGTCGAAGGTCGCAGTTCGCGAGCAGCGTTTCTAACAAACGCGATTGAGAGCACGCTTTGATTATGTAATGAAAAATACGTTCGTGCCAGGAAGAACTAGCGATGCGTACCGGTAAATCTACATATGCCTCGTGACGAGCCTCTACACGGAATAATTTCGAACAGGTACGTCATAAATCTTTCCCTATATTTCCCATTCGAAATGTAAGCTTTATTTACAGTCATCGATTAAAATCTACCGATTAGCGATCGATAAGTTTTATCAGTACTTTTACCTGGTTCTGCATTTAGCGGGCAAAATTAGGGGGATTCTCGATTCTTTGTAATAATCGCGCCGGTTGCATTACATGTTAGATTAATGGGTTCGTGTGTAACGATAAGGCGTTGCGAAAGCCGCAACAGATAATCGACTCACACCGCGTCAACGCATATTTTACCCTTTTTTTTGCACCGACCTTGAGCGAGAAAGAATCAAAATTATTCACGGGGTGTTCATTCATGGCGCCCTCGACCTGACGCGTTCGATGCGCTGAATAAAATTTGAATGTTTTCCGGCACGTTGAGTCACGTTATGCAACCTCGCGCGATAAATCTTCGAGTTACTCTGTTGAGCGAGCTTTGATGATCCTATCATTCATCTTTTTCAGCATTACGAACCCTCGAAGCGACGAAACGGACATAACAATGAGGGTTATCCCGTATTTTGAATCCCGTTCGGTCGGTAATGCAGAGATTCTCCAGAGCTGCATTCGGGAACCAGCGAAGGGACAAAGAAACTCAGCTTGGATCGGGAAGTCAGTCACGGCACGATTTTGCGCATGCAGGTTGCCTATCGATTATCGAAACTGGCACGCGATAAAACCAGCCGCAGCGAAAAATGGTAAATATTGCGCTCGCTTTCGACTTAACGGGGGGAGGGGGGGGGGAAGAAAGTTGGGAAAATATTTAATAGTCTATGTCCGCTCGATCCGGAACTCGACAGAAGTGTACTTAACTCCAACTTGAGGAATAAAAACAAATCGTGACATACAGAGGGGTTTCACGGTATCGCTGCAGCGACCGCGATTCTATTCCCCGAGGAAACGTTCGAGGAACAATATCTGTAATCTCGAGCTCGTAAATAATTCATCGAAAACACGGATGTTAATGATAAATAATTGCGTTGAATCACGGAACTCGATACTTCTACGAAGAATTATCCAATTTTGGAAAATTGTCCAGCATTAAAAAATCCTGAATATTTGAAAACATTTCTCGAGAACATTCACCATACGTGGCTTGGTTGACCGTAAGGACTGAGATTTTACGTTTGTCTTCACCTTCAACTTTGAGTCGATCCTTGTCGATGTAAATCAATCCCACACGATAATCGCAAGACGGTAATTGACGGGTGATCGAAGATCTGGCGCGTAATAATTGCACACGTGCTGTCGTACGATCGTCCGCGGTAAGCGGCGGTTACAATCACGAACGAGTTTCGAACGGCACTGAGTACCGAGTAGCGAGTTTACTGACGCATTGTGCCAACAGTCTCTCGTTTCTTTCCCCTCTCCCTCGCTCTCCCCACTCTCACCGCTCGACCAGCTGATCGTCGAGCCAGGAGTGTGTACCACGTTGGAATGCCACGGAGGACAACAATGGGTCTTTGATTGACGTTACGCGTTTCGGTTTACAAGATTAAAAACTGTATTTCGATAAAACTTTACATATTTCATTTACTTAAAATATATTTATATATTTATTAAATATATATATTCATTATTTTTATATATTACAGATACTTAAATTAAAAACGAGTACGTAAACTACAATAGGCTGTGTCGAAACGCAGCGAAACGAAGTACCGACGTGTACATCGGTAAGTAATACTTACGCGAACATATTTCATTTACTTTATACACTTTTTCCAACAACTTCGTTCACGCTGGAACCTAATTAGATTGACTTTCAGAGATAATTGTAAAATAAATGTAACAATAATCGTAAAAAGCCTCAGTCGCAGTATGTTTTGTTTCTACATGATAATTCTTCTCGACTATCATGTCAGTTCAATTCCATCGAATGGATATATTTAATTTATACATTATCTCTATTGCCGTCGAAATTTCATATACTTTCGTTGAATGATTGCACAGAAATTGCGGGGATTAGCCAAGTTTGGTCTCCCCACGGTTCGAAGAGACCAGCGCGACTAAACAAACAGAGAAACGGAATCTTGGTCCCCTAGGATAGTTCACAGCCAATAAATGCAACGAATTACCAGTCTGTATTATAAAGGCCACTCTTGATTCACAATGGAAAATAAGCTCACGCCGCTAAGCGCGAAGCGTGGATCAGGCGACCTCGCGGTCATCGATCGCGTACGTGTCGATTGATAACGACGACGTTATTTAACGTATTCGCTATTTCTCCTCGTACAGCATTGACGATTCAATGGAACAGGTACTTGTGCCTTAAGCCTTTGTGGCAGTTCGACCGGAACCAGTCCGGTCTGTTATACAGTTCATTTGTTTCTTCTAGCTATTTGATTTATCTCGTTAAAAAAATATTAGCGTACGTCACGTGACGATGGTCGTCAGTGCGTCGTTCTTTCTCCCGTAATCTCCGGATCTGAGGAAGACACAGAAATCGATCATCTTAATTGCCCTGGCTTCGTTATTAATTAATTGAGCGACGGGCAATTTACCTAATAGTAGCGTGTTGGGTGGCGCGAGACCAACCAGCTATGAAACTCGCGCCGCCTCTTCTCTCAGGCGAGCGTTTTTTTCGACTTTTAGAATTTCGACGAGCAGAGACCTCGAACGCGGCGCGTTGCATCACGTCGGGCGATATCGTGGTCTTCGCTGCTTTGTACACCAACCTGGGAAATGCGATATGTAAATAATAGCTGTTATCAGTGTAGAGGAAATTGCAGTAGAAATATATACCTTGGTAAAACCGCTAAAGTAGCAGCAAGAATGACAGTGAACCAGTATTCCGGCCTAGTTATGGCTACCTCCATCACCCAAAAGGAACCAGGTAGTCCCATGCAATTCACGCACACGGCATTATACACCAGACAAAACCCGTAAAATATAAACAGCGAGCCTCCGATTGCAGCGACATGAATTATTGTCTGTAATACGATGAGGCAGTGTTAGCGATAATTGAATTAGAATAGACGCAACTAGATGATTCATTGTTCTTACCCATGATCTCACTTCTATGGCAACATGAATTAACATAACTACTATACAGGCACTTGTAATCGTCGTTCCAAACTCCCAAATGTCGACGTAGGAATCGTGATACGCCTAAAAAATATTTTTGTATTGTTAGAATTTTAAATAATTGTAAGATATTTATAATTTTTCTTGTTTCAGGTACATACGGCTTCCGTGACGAAAAAAATTACAATGCTTTGGTAAAGCGCATTAGCCATTGTTATCCAAAACGAATGAGGTTGATAAACGAGGCCTAGTCGACTCCTTTTATACAACTCAGGGTTGCTTAGTAGGACCCTAGGCGGTACAACCCTGTCGTAAACACCCAGTGCGACTGGTGGCAGTGATGTAAATACTAAATTGTAAAGCATCAAATAGATCTGATCGATCATCACTGCACCGGAAAACCCGCAGTACAGCTGTAAAGAATAAAATTTTATTAAAGTCACAAAAAAATAAATTAAGTTAATAATGAGAGATATTTACCTGAAACCAGAAAATCAGGTAAACGAATGTAGCATTTTTGTAGAAAAAGTAAAGAATCATTCGAGATAATCTATCGTAGCAGAAGTGGCCGTGAAGTAGAAGAAGTCTGCTGAGCATGGGAAATCTTGCGATGGCAAAATCCGAGGCCATAACTGCTTGAGTTCCTTCCCGTCCCGATATACCAACCCCGACGTCAGCGGTTTGTATCATGCTGACATCATTTGCACCATCGCCTATCGCAAGAGTCCTTACTCCCAACTGTTCCTTCACCACACGAACGATGTAAGCCTGAAAATTTATATTCTTATTAAACTTCAACCCCTTTTATAAACAATATCGAGTCAAAATTGTTTGCTACATATTTTCTAAAATACATTCAGGAACTATGCAACAAGTAGTACCTTCTGTAATGGAGTAGCACGACAAGCGAGTACACTCGAACACAGTTTGGTCAATTCCAAAAAGGGCCCGGTTAGACCAGATCTCGGATCCAGGATAACAGTCAGTGTTTTACCGTCGACGACGAGAGCTCTCTGTCTTGGTCGTGGACTGCCTATTCGGTAGGCGTCTCTCTCGTGTTCATTAGTGCCCATAGATGCATCTCGAGCATTATCGTCACCCGACATTTGATTATTCTGAACATTGTGCATAGTCGCTTCCCTGTTGATGGTGTCTAGGTACCCATGGATCATCGCCTCAGCCACAGATTTCGATCTCGCTTGTAGCTTCAGTAGCTGCATAGCCGGAGAGAACAGTCTTGCCGAATAGGCAACATTGACAGCGGTTTCTGGCTTGTCACCCGTCAAGACCCAAACGACTATACCAGCTGCTAACAAGGCGCTTATAGTTTCTGGAACTCCCTCTTGGAGCTTGTCCTCGATTCCAGTTGCACCGAGCACATGAAGATGATTTTCTAAGCTTGCATAGGAATCCTTCAGTCGCCTTTCACGCCCCTCCGTAGCCAATTCGGCTTCGGTGTGTTTTTCACGCCAGGCTTCGTATTCCTGGGGACTGACCGTTCGTTTCGCCATAACAAGGGTACGAAGACCCTGACGGGCATACGAATGCAACTGTTGTCTCACTTTTATGGTCGACAATGGATCTTCGTCGTTTGAGCTGAGAGACGACATGATTGTACTGTCCGCACCTTTACTATATAAGATTATTTCATTGGTTTGAGGATGACGCACCAGGACAGACATACATTTTCGGTTTGAGTCGAATGGTAGAGTCTTAAAAAAGAAGTCAGAATTAATTATAACAGCAGTGACAATGATTGGTTATGACACTTGTTTGATCAATCGAATTTATACCTGAAGAATTTCATAGGTGAGTGTAGATCTGCCTAGAGTAGAGACGGTAACGTATCGTGGCGTTCGTTTCAACAATTTAACTCCATAAGCTCGAGCAGCGTTAACCAATGCCAATTCATCGGGACTCTCGGCTTCGTAAATTGCTGGCTGTTCTTCTGTTACAGGACTAGACGTGGCCTCGCGATTACTTCCGTTCGACATTTGCCTTCTGCCAAGTAGACCCATTCCAAGATTCGGTATAGACGTGACATTCAACAGGCCGGGTCTGAAAATTAAGAATTCGTAATGGCGTTCGATTCGAATATCGAGTAAACAATCGATGTGCACCTTATGGCTCGAGATCTTGTTTTCGGTTTGTCCTCGCTAATCGACGAAGACGGAGACGGCGTAGCTTCGGGATTCGTAGGTCCATTGACATTAGGTGAGTTTGTCATTCTTGAATATCTAACTGGACCAGAGCCATTTTTTTCAGGTGTCTCTATCACCCCACTAGAGTTCATGACATCGTGATGCGGTTGAGTGTTTACCACCACGGTATTACAAATAGCCAAGAGGAGCAGAAATTCTTGTAAACGTTGCCTGTACGTGCCGATTAGCAGATCTTCTTTGAGTCGGGGACACACGACAAGATTTTCGCTGTCGTCACTATGTTCGTAATCTTGACCACCTACTGTACACCTCCTGAAGAGCATTTTATTCTCCGTCAAGGTACCAGTCTTGTCAGAGAAAACGTATTGAACCTAAAGTCAACAAAAACAGTATGAGATTCAATATTCCAGTTACGACATGTGTCAACTATTGGTTATCGAGTTTTTTTTCAGCCCTGAATATTTCATACCTGACCGAGTTCCTCGGTGATGTTGAGGGCACGGCACTCGGCACGTCGATTGGTTTCGATGTCGTACAGAAACGGATCGTGTCCAAGGTGATAGATCTGACCAACCTTGGTCATCTCGATCGTCACGTAAAGACTGAGCGGTATCATCACTTGCAGGATTATCACAAAGGTCCAAAATGTCAGCATACCTTCGTAACTGGGGTCCTGCAGAATCGGCAGGAACGGCACGTACATGCCCGGTGTGAAACTCGATAGCCAGAGTCGGCAACCGGCCGCCCCGACCACGCATAACACCAGCAATATCACCACACACCATATTATGTCGATATTCATCTGCCTTTCTAATCTAGAACGCTGCGGATTGAAATTTTTCCAATAACATCCGAGGATACTCGACGATATAAGCGATGTTTATTCAAAGTTTGACGTCCCACCTTGTATCTAGGCCCTCCATTATTGAGCATAGCCTTGGTCTCGTGACCAGTATATATCACAATACCCTCGACGAAGTCTGTGTTCTTCAACAAACACTCCCTGAGTAACAGATTCTCAGTTGACACCGGTACACGTGCGCCATTTGGATGAACAACCGCTCCGTGGAATCTATGAATGTTTAAAATAAATAATAAGTGAGTTTTAAATTGTAAATTTCATTATGCAAAACTATATTGCATAAGAATACTCATAGAGCTGTAACGGAAATTTTTTTTCTACCTGTAAATTTTAGTCGTCGGACGATCGACCTCGACTACCGAGCGAAATTTGGATGGCTGGAAGGCGTCTTGAAGATCGAGGAAACCACGAATAACCTGCCGCTGTTTGAGATTGGTCTCGCCGTCGAGGTTGCAGGTGTCGAGGTAGGCAAACCCCTGGGGATCGCTGCTGCGGAGCAGCAGCAGATCGGCTGGTACTAATTCGTTGTTGGATAGATGCACGAGGTCGCCGACCTTCACATCTTTCCACGCCACCTTAGTGTATCTGTCCCTCTCGCTAGAGAAGATAAGAGTAAAAGTAACAACACGCGAAGTTATCAACACGAGCAGCGAGAATTGCGAGACAGACTCGAAATGGGAGCAAGAATGATATTCGTAATACAACACCTAGCTAGGAAAAAAGGAATTTAATAACGAAGCGAGAAAAAAGAATTCAATAACAGAGCTTCCAATTGCTCTGACATTTCTTGCCTTTGGTAAAAATCGTTTATCCTCGCGACCAGGTGGGGTTCATTACGCGGGGGATTATTAACGGCCCGCTTATCGTTTTCCACGAATGACGGGCGCGTGTTCCTCGCTGCAATTACGATACTAACTCTGGGACTTTTTTTCACCTCTTGGCGCGTCCAAAGAAACAGAAAGTTTTTTTATTTCGTCCACTGCTTCTTCCCTCGAAACGAGGTCACGCTTCGGTCACGCGAGTAATTCCCGTCGTAGTCGGGTGCGAGCCTGGACAACTTTTTTCTCGGCCGCGGTCGGCGCGGATCGATCCCGCGGCCTGTTACCGCGATAGATCGCGGCTTTGGTCGTCGGTACGCAAATCAGGGGCTCTATTAATAGCGTTGGAAGCGGTCGTTGATACCCTCGAGTAGGTCCCCGATATGCGGGTGCCCGGTGCGAAATAAAAGAGAACGCCGATTCGATGGGAGTGGGGTCGATCGAAAGTGAGACAAATTGGATCGGTTTCGCGAAATTGCGCAACGCGAGCGCCTAATGTCAAGGATAGCCTAATACAATGAGAAAAAAAATCATCGATCAACCGAGCCAATTATCCACAACGCAGAGCGAGAGAGAATAAAATTGGCATTTCAGTGTGGCTCGTATCTCGGAATCGCGATAGTGTTCGATACACCGTGTTGATTAAAAATTTATTATCGAGGCAGCCGAGCGAGCGATACTCGTTCAATCGAATTCCCCAGTCTAGGATATATAGAGATATTAATTCCTAGCTCGCATTCCGCGGTTCGACCGATCGAGTCTTATCTATAAACACGAAAGTCGAGGACCAATTAAATTCGCTTATCGCAGAATTGCCCGATAACGTAGAGGAACGTTCGCTTCGGTGGGAACGAGAAAAATACGGATGCCAGGGTGATCCTTCCTTGACCGAGGGACCTCTCCGTAAATTTCTCCGTTAGATGTGGGTCAAGGATGATTGTGCGTACGCACTGACAGCTGACCCCGTTGTATTATGATTTCAGGTCCCGCGACACGTGCACCGATTGACGGAAATCTATCTCCGCTGATCGAATGACCTCGAGTATATACAATTTTATCGGTCACTTCTTCGAACTGTCAAGTTCATGTGTGCTATTAATTGGACATGAAATTTTAGCTGGTCTCTCGATAAGGTAACACTAAACCTATCGATACTTTGTGTACATCTACTTTATCGGAAGTATATATTCTCATATCTACGGCTATGTTCTAACGATTGCATATTTTCAGGTATACGATTGGATGTAATTCAGTAAATAACTGCTGTTTGGAAAAGTATTCAATCAAGATGAACGAGAAACCTCTTTGCGAATTTCAGTTAAGGGGTTAAGGACGAGCGGCTCGATAGAACTCTCCCTCTCCTGGTTCCTGACTCACCTGACGTATACGCGACAAGTTGAATTGTTGACGCGTCGGTCGCTCGCCAGTCTACGCCTGTCCTCGAAATAGTCCTTCATCGCTGTGACGCCGATCACGAAGAGAACCGGTATCATAGCCACTTCTTTGCCGAACGCGTTTATAGCCGGCACCCAATTAAGCAGGACTATGAATATGAAGTAGAGATTGGCCACTCGGTGAAACTGCTCTAGTAAATTTCGCGGTATAAAACTCATCGTTGTATACTTTGTTGTGCGTACTCTAGAAATAAAAAACGTTATTTAGCTTCGCGCGTAGAGAAAACGAACGTACAAATCGAATTACGGTAAATATTTGAATTTGAACAGAAATTCTTGGGTGTAAATAATTTATACCGCTCTGCAGTGATATAGAGAAATGAATAACTTTTCGCTCGGGTTATTTACTATCCTTGAACTACGCACAAATGATGATAAAATTGAAAAAAAATATATATTTATATTTAAATGATCTGGACTGTGGTTACTGGATTGCTCTCGTTGCCTGGAGTTCAATAAAATTTAAATAATTAAAGAATATATAATTTCAAAAAACTTTCTCGCAAGTCAACGCGGGACCCTGGAACTATATGTATAAAACCGCTACCGGTGTCAAACCTTTTTCCAGTTCCTCCTGAAGACGGAAAAGTAAAAGAGTAACTGTGGTGAGGTTGTACTTATATAGTACTTGAGTCTCGTGTTAACTTGCGAGAAAGTTTCTTTAAATTTTGTATTTTCTGATTGCTTGAATTTTACTGAACTCCAGGCAACGAGAGTAATCTAGAAACTGCACTACAGATAATTTATACATATATAAATGTATATTTGATTTTTAATTTTATAATTTTTTAATTTCCTAATCTTCTAATTTTTTTGTAGGTGTAACTAGTATCGTAATCGTATTACCTATTATCCACACACATGCCATTAGGATGTTGGCTGCGTGGGAGTTTTGGCGGTACGAGATGATTCGGCACTATAGTCCTAAGGAGGGGCTCTTCCGCCTGCGGTCCCCAACATCTCGACCAAATTCTCCTCCACCACGGAGGTGCTGCGCTACGCCTTATCGTATAAATAGACTCCGATCTAAAAAAATTCGATCTATCGATTAATACCTGTGAATCATTCGGCTACCTAGAACTTAAATTTCGAAAATTGTATGTTTGCACAGTTTGCGAATCAAAGAGTCGAGTGTGCGACTTATACGAGAGTAAGCAATGATGTCAGGGTGAATAAATAAATGAGAGAAATCAGTGTCGTTACTCGTGACTGTAATAGTCAATACAATGGGAGATATATTCACATTGTTTAACAATTAAATAATCATCATTTAACGAGCTCGCCGAGTCGCAAAGAGCAGTCGGCTTGTTCTTTTTTTGACTCTTGGCTTTATCGTGAGACATTGAATATCGTTGTTAAAAAAAAAAGTTTCAAGGGAAAGCAAAAAGACTGGCCTGTCGATACATTATTTACGATCGGAATTCGTACGTGTATAGGAGGGCCGTAAATACGGTTCGTGGCATAGGCGCACGCCACAAACCGATGCCTTATCTTATCCGCAAAACAGGGATAGTCGATACCGATCGATATAAAATGACATCATCGGTTCCTTCGTGCAACCTCGCTAATCTCTCCGGTACTTAAGTTCCTACGATCCATTTCGATAAAAGACCGACACCAAGGGACCCGAACTTTATAATTAAACAACCAAGTTCGCGTTCGATGCATAACCACGACATTAATAAAGAGCAAAGTACGGTTGCGCAAGAACTTCGTAACACCCGGTCGTTACGTTTCCAGATATCCATCACACAAGTTAAATCGATTGTGAATTCGACTGCGCTCTCAATTCGAGCGCTACAACGAAATCCAGAAATAGTGCGAACGGTATTATTTCGGGTAGCGTCATCGAGCGTACATGAGTTGTGTAAAAACGAATGAATGCGCTGTAAGAACGCGAGAGAAGTTACCGCTTTTCATTTTCTTTGCGTGTTACGATCAAATCATGCACAATTTACCTTGAAGCTTGTCTGGAATGGGCCCTGAACGAGGGGACCTTGCCGGCCGTTGGAGGCCTCTGGGGCTCGTCTCGGTGACCCGGAGGTAGTATGAAGTCGGTCCTAGACCCAACCCGACTGTGGCCCATCGCGGGCGGAAGATCGACTACTTGGCCCTGAGAGAACGCTCGCTGGTGTCCGGGTTTCTTCAACGCGGATGGGCGAGCGACACCTGCCGTCGTGCCGGAACCTGCGGAACCTGGTGGCCCCTGGCTTTGGCTTGGATGTCCTGGCTGTCCCGACGACGAGGACGATGTTTGCCAACCCGGCTGGCTAGCCAGGACACCTCCGTGGCTCGCCGACCTTCCATGTGTTCGCTGGTAGACTCTTGCAGGTACTGCTGCTCGCAAATATTTTTCTTGATTAATTCGCTGAATTGAAAATATTTCTTATACAATTATAAACACTAGTACAACACTAGGACGTAAGAAAATTTGTAAACTTAATGTTAATTTGATATTAATTGTGTATAAATAATTTTTAGGACGGCTTGCGCTGTATTACCCGATGGTTGACCCTCTACGGGCGCATATCGAGGAATTTGTTGGCTATGTTGAACCGTTGGGACGTTTTGTACTTGTTGGATGGGCGGTAATGCAGCCGAAGTCGTTGTAGAGGCCGACTGGAGTGGTGACGATGTTGACGCGGGGGCTTGAACGTGCGAAACGGACGACGGTGCCGCAGTCGTCGATGTTGTTGTTGATAATTGTTGATGCTCCGGCTGCCTCGCACTTGGTCGCGGGAAAATATACAGAGACCCCTCTCCTTCGGAGTTCGGCTCCGCAGTCTCGCTCACCATCTCCATCAGGCTTTCTTCGAGCATATTTTAACATCTACAACACAATTACAAAGAAATTAATTAAACAAATTGGCTGAACGGTATTAACTACGTTTCATTATTAATAATTCTACCATCCATACCACCAAAATGAGCAACATAATTAACTTAATTTGATTCATCAATATATTTACAATGTTTGTTTCTTTTAGATTACCGGAAATTTTATCGCAGAATTAACGAACAGAGTGAATTATTCAATCAGGGAATGAATCGCCTCGTTAATTCTATTAATGACGCCGCGCCGATGACTATTATAAACGAATTAGATAATTTTCCCCGATTCGTCTCAAGAGAGGTTATATCTCACCGTCAATCGCATAAACGAATTACGAACGTCGAGAATTCGAGGACAGAAATCGCTATCGATTCTCTGACCTAAAAATTCCTTAACGTGACAGGAGAGTATTTCGCGTTCTCCGCAACTCAAGGGTCAATAATTTCCCTTTTTTCGCCCCTGGAAATGCGAAAAAACCACAAAACACACGCAACGAGGGAAGACTTCGGACGATTTTGCTGTCGTTTGGCTAAACGAGCGAGAAGGGAGACGGGAAAATCGTTATTCCACCCCGGAAGCTTATCGGAATGTCGCATCGACGACAACACCCAACACGAAGTGAACAAGCGTTTAAACCTTTCGATTTTTCTCTCTTTCGCTTTCTACGTGTCCTCCCCTCGCTATATAGAAAGTGAAAAAAGTACTGAATGACCGTAACACGATTCTCGATCGATCGGCTCGTTGGTGAGAAAAAAAACGAGGATAATCGATTATTTTAGGAATGACGAGTTCCCTCATGAATATTTCTCGAGATATATAGTTTACAATAAATCGTACGTAAAAGGTGAACGAAACTGGATGTATGTAAATCCTATTTGAGCTAGACTCGCGTAGCGCGTCACGTAAAACCTCGCGCAAAACGAGTTAACGAAATTGGATTTTTCTGGGGCTTTTCGAGTTCAAGTTCGGCGAGGCAGCGTTTCTGCGACTCTGCGGAATTTCCCGAGGGCACCGAGAGTCTCGCTCGTCCCGACGGCTTCACCTAATAAGGATTTCGCGTAAACGCGCGAGTCATGTTTTTCATTGAGGTGCCGACTCGCCGAGCCGAACCGAGCGAGGAGCACTCGCTCGCTAAGGCCTCGCCGAGGAGTCGCGTTCTCTCCGAGAGTAGGAGTAGCAATTTCTCATTCCGCGTAATTCGCCAATAGACGAGCTTCCGATTCGACCTTCGTACGTTTCGAATTCTAGGACTCGGTGAACCTTGTTTATACCCATCGAGAGAGATTCCGAAATTCAGAGCGAAAATGTCTTTTTCTATTTTCAACTACGAGTTATTAGTTTCGAGTTGTTTCGATTTTCCGATAACCCGCGAAACGTTTGTCTCTTTCCCGATTGGTTATCAAAAAATTGATAGTGCTCGGTCAGCCGGACGTGAGAACGAAAACGAACGAAAATGTTTGTTTTTCGTTTTTGGGCCCGACTGTATCGACGTACTTGAATAGTCGATACAACCTTCTAACTCCCTTCCTTATTTTCCAGTGGAAGACCCAAACAACTGCGAAATAAATCGAAGGAAAAAACGGAGGAAAAATATTCCCGATTACTCTAGCACGATAAGGACATGACATTTAAATTCTTCGGTCATTGTTTCACCGACGTCCATTCCAGGACACCTAGCGCGACGAATCTCGAGAATAACAACGACAAAAAAACTCAAGTAGGCAAGTACGTCCCTGGGCGAAATAGCGAATTTCACGACCGTGAAAAGGACACGACATTTCATTTTTCGACAGTTGTTTCGCCAAAGAACAATGGGGGACACCTATTTGATACTAAATTGATAAAAAGCCTAAGGTACCAATAAATACGGTAGAGCATCGAAAAGGACACGACATTTCGTATTTTCGTCGATTGTTTCACCTGGGAACACCTAGAACACCTGGTGGGTCGAATCGAAGCCGTGAAATTGATAAAAAGAGAGAGCGCGAGGTGCTAAGAGATAGCGAGCACGTCACTGGGAGGGTAGCGAGGCGGTAAGTGGGTCTCTGTCACGCGCCGCCTGCGAGGGGTGAGAGTGATTGGGGCAACACCCTGACCGCTGCACGCACAAGGACAACCCCGGGAATACCATGAGCCGTATCTCGGGCTTATTGTCGTTCCGTGCATCGCGCCTCAGCTTCGATTTCGCGAGCGTCAGCGCGATAACGGTGCTTTCCGTCGGCCGAGGGAATGTAGCGCGGCGAGAGCGAGACGGAAACACGGAACGACCGTTCGATCGCCGCGCGAAATTTCTTTCGGCGATTCGTCATCCGCGATTGGTCATCGAAAATCGATACCCGCTTCGATTTCGTCGATTCGCCGCAAAGTTCGGAGGAACGATATCAAAAAAATAGCGTGGCTCCAGAATTCTCTAGGGTACGCGACAATGTTTGTTCGCTTACGCAACATTTTTCGTTTCTTTATCAAAATCCATATACTACGACAAAAATATGATAATTTAGTATTCAAGGTGGCGCTAAACGACTGCAAGTTATTTAAATAGCTCGCGAAATTCCGAGCAGAATGCTCATTTTCCTCCCGATGTCCGTTTTGTAGCTTCTGAATCGCTCGGGTTCTTCGTCAACTAGAAAGGAACTCTGGAGCGAGCGAGGCTTCATCGAAGTCCGTCGGTGAATTTTAATTCGAATCGTTTAGAAGCAATTTGTATCGACGCACATCGAAAAAATTTATACCCCTATTCGAATTTTAAGATCGTTCGCTAACGAAATGCATACTGACCCCGAGTGCATTTCACAGAGAAATAAAACACCGTTCTCTCTGAGATTCACAATTTATCTAAACAACGTTGGGACCTCGCGTTGATTCAGCTTCGTTGTCATTTTTATTAATATTATCAGGTTGAATAGTAGATTTTATCCGAAATCTCTATCAGTTTTACGAACCTCCGGTGATTCTCGGAAACACATTGTGTCACATCCAAAATAGTAGTATAAACACTCTAGCTATATTTCGACTATCGTTTTCATTAACATTATCATCTTATCTAGTAGGGTTAGGCTTTGTGGGTTCGATTCGAGAAATTGCATCTGGCCGCACCCCTCGTTACGTCAGCCCTAGATCGTCGCAGAAGAGTTCACATAGAGAGAGAGAGAGAGAGAGCGTGAATAAAATATCTCGATTTTTCATCAGGGACGCTCGATCTAGATCGCTCATCGACTAGCGAACGGTAGCGCGAGCGCACGCGTGCGTTCGAGCCAATACAGCTAACGAGTCTCGCAATCTCGAACGATCGCCGTCGGCGAGCCACTCTCGACCTTGACGGTTGACCTCGTCGAGTGACTTTTTTCTCTCCCTCTTCCTGATATTCTTGCAAATCTTTCTCTCCCACCGTCCCGTTTCTTCTCCGTTAATCGGGAAAGTGCACTCGGAACGGTGAAGCACAATAAAGTGGGAGTAGGTAACGGCGTGGGCGCGCTGACGTAACCGAGCGAGATCGTCGTTACGTCTTGGACGAATAAAAAAGAAAACGATAAATATACGTATATCGAAATTCGACGCCTGGCGAGAATTCGCCTTCCTTCTCCTCCCTTCCCATCCCTCTCTCTCTCTCTCTCTCTCTCTCTCTCTCTCTCTCTCTCTCCTGCTAGTTCGCCACGTCGACTCGGTGACGGAAAGCGATTAAACGAATCGACCCGTTTTAAATACGTAGACATATACATACGTACGGCTTACGTGTAAGCTCGCCAACGCTCGCACACTGTAATCCCTTATCGTTAAAACCGCCGAGGAAAATCGTAAACACATACACGTGCGTGTGTGTCTCACGAGGAAAAGCCGAATAAGGGAGCGAGGAAAAGACCGAATGAAAAATATGGCAGGAAAAATCGCGATCGAGCGGCACCGCGTCGCGATGTGTATACGGTTAATTGGATATCAAGGTGCAGGCAACCTTATCGCTCTGCTCTTTCGAATCGAGCTCGATTTCCTTCTCTCTCTCTCTCTCTCTCTCTCTCTCTCTCTCTCTCTCTCTCTCTTTTATTCCATTTTTCAAGTCCCCGTGTATTTCACGTTCTCTCTGAATGCGCGAGGCAAATTGACGGAGCGCACGACTCGATGCGTGGAAAATTGTGCAATCGAGCCGCCGTGGAAGCGAAACACACCGACTCGGCCGAGAATCTACTCACTAATAATCAAATTTTTTTAGCACGTCGGAGAGAACGCAGCGCGCAGGTGTACAAACAAATTTCCGTACGAGTGACGGAAAATAAAGAGTTCTTTTGGAATCGCGAGCGGCACAATCGAACGGTTAATTTCGTAAGTGACGAGCGAAAAAATAGAAGCGCCTGTATTTTCCACTCTTTTTTTCCCTCGTTTTCCGTTTTATCAATTCACGTAGCGCGGAGCGTTCCTCGCCACTCTCATTGTGTCTCGTTTCCAGCTCGTTTTTTTTCACTTCACGCGCAGCGATACGGCACATAATGGAATCGCACGCGTGGTTCTCGCCTTGACGGGCATTTACCGTCGGATGACGACAATCTCGGACGCCCTGGCTCGGTTACGAACGAGGTCGAATAGCGTGTTTTGTTTTCTCCCCCCATGCGACGCTACTACGAATTCGAATCGATTCCCCGAGCCCGGCAAAAAGTCTTGCTCTTTGGTAAACAGTTTCCGACCCCGAGTGAAAAACTTCTTTCTTCGAGGAACTTCAAGGAGCCGCCGAATAAAGGAGAAGTGGGAGGGTCGAGGGAAATTTTCTACGCTCAAAAACCACCCCTCCAGCTTTCTTTGCCCGGTTGACCGCGGGGGAAGTGGAACGGGGCTGGCAGCCGCGCACCCAGAGCTCCACAAGTGGTTTCGCCAACGTAAGCACGAATCTGGGCTTCCCAAAGTCGTTTGAATGTTTTCTCGGCCCACCAAAATCATCGGACTACCTATAATTAGGAAAGTCCAGGGAAAACCAAAAATCTCGATACGCTCCACGAAATTTTTATCTCAGCGATTACCGATTCGCGATTCTATCTCGTTCGTTCTGAGAAAAATCTTTGATAATTCGTACTTTATCTTGATACGGAGAGCCGAGAGTAAAAACAAATCGTTAATATAAAAATACGTAGATTAAGCGACAAGGAAAGAAAAACAATTTTCTTCGTCGTACCTCGTCGTTAGATTTGAGTAAAATCTTTAATAATTCGTACTTCATCTTGATACGGAGAGCCGAGAGTAAAAATGCAAATCGTTAATATAAAAATCCGTACATCAAGCGACAAGGAAAGAAAAACAATTTTCTGCCTACGTGGGAAGCGCAGCTCGAAGATTCGAACTCCGAGGCGATAAAAGGAAGCAAAAAGAAACATTCTACCGATGCAAAACATTCTCTACACACCAGCGAGGTATTCAACACGTGGACTTCGGTTTCCAAGTCTCGCTCCCCGAGATCTCATCATCCCCGTCATCGAGTCCCATTGATGGCTCTCTGAAATTCTTCCGAGAAAAATCTTCCGGGTTATCGGTATCTCGATCGGGGCCGAGTCGCGAAACGAGCTCGAAACAGTAAAAACGGGCCGAATGAGAGATTCCGAGGTGCGTGGATTAGCATCGCGATGAGCTCACATTTTTGTCTTAATCCGTCGAGACGATCCCACGTGGCCTTGGGTCGCTCCGAGTGATCGCGGATGACAGGCGCCTCTTCGAGCTCTATCCCTCTTTAGTTTCTTTCACCCCCTGTCGCTCTCGACTCTCTAATTTCTCTCTCTCTCTCTCTTTCTCTTTTCTCTCCTCTCACTCTCTCTCTCTCTCGAGCTCTCACATTGCCACGGACGCGCGCGACCGCGCGCGCGCTCTTCTATCCGTCAAAACGTTACGGTACTCTCTCTCTCCCTCTTTCTCTTTCCACGAAAGAAGACGAGGGAGAGAAGGCACGCTCTGCCAACACGCGAAATACGAGAAAACTCGCGTTGCCAAGAGCAGCCTCCGTCTGCGTGCGAGTTTTATTCCGATGGACCAGCGCGACCCTCACGGCACGGCAGCACCACTGAACATCGAGCGAGAAAAAAAAACAACACTCACGGGCACTCTCGATAAATCCGGGTTGTTCTCTTTTTCGGATACGGGGCCCTCGATGAAAATGGAGCACCCGTACGTTGAAGCACAGACGAGACAGGATTTTACTTACTCGTTCAAACTACTCGTTCGTTGTCTTATCCACCCGCACACAAAAGTCAAAATCTCGCATATCGCGTGCGCGCTCATCACCCGCCGAGCCGTACCGATTGACCTTATCGTCGTACACGTACTGGCCACTCGCTGCTCCAAAACGCGTCCCAAGACCGGTCCGTTCGCTACTCTGCTCTCTCGGTCTCTCTCTTTTCATCGACGACGATGCATGCGTCTCTCTCGGGTTTCCCCTAGACGATCACGGCGCTACCTGATGCGAGAATGGCCAAGTTTTCTATTTTCGAATTTACGCCGCGGTATTTGAATATACCTTAGCAATTTTTTATTTATTTTGTTTATTATGGTTTAATTTTTAATAATTTTGGATATTTACTTGATGAATGTATTACTTCTATCGAACAAATTACAACCTGACAGTGAATTTTGTTCTATTCAATTGTTTCGATAATGTGTTGAAATTGAACGGTGCTTTAAACTAGGGAATTGAAAAGTTACTAGATCAAACGATTTGTTAAATTCGTTGCAATTTTATGGTTCACGAAAAGAATAAATCATTATGATCACAACGGTATAAAATTTGTTAATATCGATCATTCGGTATTTAAAAAATTTGATGTTTTCTCGAACGCGTTTAAACGTAACGCCGGACAAGATGGCGTCCAGTTTGACGTAGCAATCATCCTCTCGCTCGATGTTCCCTCTATGTAATTTCGCGAAACCAACGGCGTACGTGCTACGACGAGACTCGTATCACCACCTTCGGTATATCCCACCGTCGACGAATAAATCGCCCTCGTCATCGGCGAACGCGGCATACATCGACAGCGACAGCAGCCAAAGTCGGACCAGTCGGTCGATCGCGGCGTATCGAGAAGAGTGTCGAACGCGAACGTGTAGAAAAATAAATTTGGCGAATTCGCGCGTGAGTGTGCGATAATAGAGGATTCTCTTGTACGTGTGTAGATAATCGAGAACAGACAGCATGAATGAGGAATACGACGTTATCGTTCTGGGCACCGGGCTCAAAGAGTGCATACTCTCGGGTATGTTGTCCGTCAGTGGCAAGAAGGTCCTTCACGTAGATCGCAACAAGTACTACGGCGGCGAATCGGCGTCCATAACGCCGCTCCATGATCTCTTCGAGTGAGTCTTGCCATTGCATCTGGAAAAAAAGTGTCAAGTTTTTCCACTGTTTTTTTTTACGATCTTATCGGATCTCCCGAGGGGGAACGAGGACCAATGCGATGCCACACGAGCACGCTCCGTCGACGGTGAACCTCTCCCGTGGTGGATCGATCGATAATTATGTATTACAGTGGCAATGCGCCATTAACACGAGCGCGCGAATATCTCGCGATTCGATTATCGATTCTCTACGTTTCCGCAATCGGACATACTCTCGTATGTTCTTTGTTTCGTGGATTGGGGAAAAAAAATTCAACGTCGACGTGTGACGTTTTGAGAACTCGATACGGTAGGCGTGCGACGCCCCGGAGGGATCCTCGTACGATAAATTATCCGATCGTGTGACGTAGCCCGACTCGTTTATTCGGATAGGACGCCGAGCTCGGGCTCGGTAATTCGTTAAATTTCGCTTTTCCGCGAAATTCTCCTTTATCCTCCGCTGCTGCGAATCGACAGAGAGATGAAAAAAAATTCGAGAGGAATGCAATTTCGCGCGCCTCGTTCGTTCGGTTTTACGTTTGGTTTTACAATCGGCGGGTGGTGGGGCGTGTAATGGGCGCAATGTACCCTCGATTACGGAAGAACGCGAACGGCTAAATTTCTCTCTCCGTCTTTATCGCTCTCGCGGTTTTTTTCCCCCTCGTGTTTCCTGGCGACTCCAGGGCGGCCATTTTTATTGTTTCCAGCTCGCGAAACGCGGAAAGTCGAACGGTTTAGAAACTCTTTCGATTTTTCTATTTCCTCTCTCTGTCCCTCTTCTTCTTTTTTTATCTATTCGATGACTCGCGATTTACGTAATGCGTTTCTTCGTTTCTCCGCGCGATTATTGTCTCATCTTTGTCACGGTGTAATCGCGCCTCCTTCTCCCTCCCGAAACGAGTTCGTTACCGAGCGCACAGCTGTACTTATCGATGTACATCCGGTAGTTAATTAGATGCCCGCTTTTCGTACCGCTCACCGTTGACAGCACGCGCCACGTGCGTCGAAAAAATAATGAACGACATCGCCAAAAAGTATTCGAATGACCAGGTACAGTTAACTCTGAAAAAAAGTTCACTGTCCTAGAGACACGAATTGACTATTAATATTATTTTCTTCCTTGTTATTTCAACTGCAGGATATTCGACTGGCTGAAGTTGGCTGTTTGTAGCACAGCCAACTTCGGCTTGTCAAACAATAACAACTCGTTTTGCACAGTGCAGAGAACTCATGTTTTCGTTTTTTTGTAGGAGATTTGGCGCACCGCCACCGGACGACTCGTTCGGACGGGGTCGCGACTGGAACGTCGACCTCATTCCGAAATTTCTGATGGCGAATGGCCTCCTGGTTAAGCTCCTGATCCATACGGGCGTAACCCGTTACCTCGAGTTCAAATCCGTCGAGGGTTCCTATGTATACAAGTCCGGTAAGATCGCCAAGGTGCCGATCGATCAGCAGGAGGCCCTCTCTAGCGATCTTATGGGTCTATTCGAAAAGAGGCGATTCCGTAACTTCCTCATTTGGGTACAGAACATGCAGGAGGACGATCCGAAATCCTGGGATGGATTCGATCCCTTCAACAACAGCATGAGCTCGTTGTACAACAAGTTCAGCCTCGACAAGAACACTCAGGATTTCACCGGTCACGCTTTGGCGCTTTACAGGTGAAGAGGAATTCTGTTTTCTATTTTTCTTAATTAGCTTTAATTGATCTCGATTAATTCATGGTGAATTTTCTCCTAGGGATGACGATTATATCGGGCAGCCCGCGATAACAACGATTAGAAGAATCAAATTGTACAGCGACAGTTTAGCTCGTTATGGAAAGTCGCCCTATCTGTATCCGATGTACGGGCTTGGCGAGTTGCCCCAGGGCTTCGCGCGTCTCAGCGCTATCTACGGCGGTACGTACATGCTGGATAAACCGATCGACGAGATCGTGTTCAAGGATGGCAAAGTCGTCGGTGTGAGATCCGGTGTCGAGATAGCGCATTGCAAACAAGTTTTCTGTGATCCTACGTACGTACCTGAGCGAGTGAGAAAGTCCGGCAAGGTTATCAGATGCATCTGTCTGCTGGACCACGCGATACCAAACACAGGGGACGCCCTTTCGACGCAAATCATTATTCCTCAAAAACAGGTAGGACTAGTTTTAACATGTACATTGTCTTCGATCTGCTATTAACAATAACGTGATTTTCAGGTAAACCGTAATTCCGATATTTACGTCTCTTTGGTGTCGTACACGCATCAAGTAGCCGCCAAGGGATGGTTCATCGCTATGGTCTCTACCACTGTTGAAACGAGTAATCCTGAAGCCGAGATACAACCAGGCTTGAATCTGCTTGGCTCTATCAAGCGAAAGTTTGTCCATGTTTCGGACTACATGGAGCCAACCGATGACGGACTCAATAGTCAGATTTTCATATCGAGAAGCTACGACGCCACGACGCACTTCGAGACCACTTGTTTGGACGTTCTTGATATTTACAAACGTGCCACCGGCGAGGACTTTGATTTCGACAAAGTTAAACAGGAGCTCGGCGATGAGGATCAGTAACCACGGCATTAACGTTGGCAAATTTAAACGAGATAAATGTAATACTATACGATAATTGAAAATCGCGAAAAATCGAGGAATTGGAACGTAAATGCCTATTATATTTGGTAAAGATGTTGAATCGTACTAAAGCCTCAACGAAATAAAAATTCGTGTGGGCCTTGTTGTATTGAGAACAAAAAGAAATGGATTAATAATAGAATCATTACTGTAAAATCCAAAGCTCCTTTAAGAAGGGAGTTAATGGCGAAGCGTGAAGACATTTTTTAAGTTTGATTTTGTTTATTATTTTTCATTTTGTCACGATAAACCGTCTATTTTTGTCATGTGCAAATCAGTCAATAAAGAAAGAAGAAACGTGAGAGCATCGAATGAATCTTGAATTTATAATACGTAAGAAGAAATTGAAATATTCAAAATGGTGTTGATGAAAGTCAATCAATATTTCATCGATCAATTATCAAGCTCTGGGTAGCAAATAGCCAGAGCTACGACACGAATGCTAAAATGCACACGTAATGAATTCGTTTAGTATCTAGATAGTACATTGTCCTTTTAGAAGTAGGAATGCGTGAATTGCAAATTCAAAAAAAAAATATGCTAAAAGATACTTGTAGGTTTCCAGCAGTGCATTCGCTAAGTATATTTGCGATAGTTTCGTCTTCGAATTTTGCGATAAGGACAATTATTAGAAGGAACAAAAATGTCGATGCATGAACGGCCAGTAATGAATGAATCCGAATCGGTTCAAGTTTTTTATGTAAGCTCCTTGTGAGCTATCTATCATTTTATATATAGTATATTTTGTCTCGCGAAAGAATATAATTCCATCATACAAATACGTGCATTTTATCTTTTTATGAATGTAATTGTATGGGTATAAAGAAAAAATCCGTTCATTTCTTCCAACTATATTTTTATTTTGATTATCTATCGGTTTTTTAGCTTAGAACTACATAAAAAAACAAAGTGAGCAACATGCATAAAAAATATCGCAGTACATAACAGCGTTCTCACTAAATTTGTTAATAAAACAAAATAAAAAAATATTGTAACGTGAGAACTATACGGAATAAATTATATTATATTTAATGATATCTATTACTTAAACAATGATAGTAATAGGAAAAATTACATTAAAATTGATTGAAAGTTCGTCAGTTAGGAAATTTTATAAACATACAAATTATCATCCCTGCAACCTACTGCAAGGAAATTTCCAGCGACAACCGGCGACGAGAATACCTCTTTTGGCAGTCGTAAACTGCTAACCATTTCTCCAGATGGAAATTGTAATACAAATAATCCACCATTAACCGTACACGCAAATATATAACCATTCTCTACCCAACACGTTGCGTATACAGGTGCTGGCATTTGAATGGTATTAAGAAATTGTGGTGTCCTGTCCATGTCGTTATTGCTTAGTTGTATACAATATATTTTTCCCTTCATACTACCAACAACAAGATTTTGCGTGTTGTTCTTCATATTATTATAGAGGGTCACGTGTGAAAATATATTGCCGTCGAGTCTGATTTTCCAAATCTAAAAAAAGTAAATTTTTAAATTCCTAAAGAATTCATTCAGAATTTTTTTTTCAAATAAAAATTTTAGAACCTTTGTATTATTTTTAATATCAAAACAACTCATTTTTCCATTCACTGTGCAAAATACTACATAATCGTTATCGACAACTACAGGTGATACAAAAATCGGATCGTTCATACGCCGCATCCAAATAATTCTACCAGTTTTTTGTCTAAGAGCAACAGCTGTACCGTCTAAAGTGCCAAATAAAACCGATTTGGTGGGATGGTGAAGGGCACCGCTTGCACTTATACTTCCACCGCTAAATTTTAGAGACCATTCGATTATACCGCTCTGAAAAATGATTTATTATTCGTTAAAAAGCCGTAAGAAACTGAGAGTTCTTTGTCAATGATGTTTCACTTACATTGGCGTTGAAGCAGTATGCATGATGATCATAAGAACCAACAAATATTCTAGTTTTGTTTTTATTTGCAATGGGGGTGCATTTAACTATATTACCAGTTTTAAATTTCCAATATTGTGTGCCAGTGAGTAAACATAGGCAAATGATATGTCCATCGTAGCAACCTGAATGTAAGATGACGTTTATTGTGAGAAAAAAAGAAAGGAGTATAAATTATTGGTCATTACCAACAATAGCTCTACACTGGTCTAATACGAGTATCGACGCTTCGATTCTATCGGGTACATCAATTAGATACTTGCGTCTGTTGCCCAATTCACAAGTTACCACTGTACAACCATGTGATCCTGTTGTTACAAATTGCCTTTTTTTATTGCTGAAAGAAATTGCAAGCTTTTAATAAAATCTCAGCATCAAGAATAAAAAAATCATTGATGAATAATTACTTTTGTTGGTATTCAAACATCGTCGGTGATGCGTCTACACATTTTTTCAAATTATATAAATGATCAGCAGTCAAAGTGGAAAGATTGAGAACGCTTAATGGTTTACAATCACTCGGTGCTTTTGTAGTAATTAGTTTGCCTCGACATTTTTGCCATGTACAAACAAGCTTGTCATCCTTCAGAGAGCAATCTTCCACGGCCAAATCATCTGAACTTGAAGAAGTATCGGCATCTAAATCTGCACGATACAACTGAGGAATGCCACCATATGAACGTGAAGGCTTATCCGTATCCTTCATCATCTCAGTTATGTAAAGAATACAGCGATTAATAGTTGCGTTTTTTAACAGTAAACCTACGAGTTTAGGAAATTCGCGGCGCATAATTTTGCAAAACGAGTTGGCCACTTCGAGTGCAGTCATGGACGTACCGCCTAATTCGAGAAAACCTTTCTTACACGTTGTATCTTGTTTCAGATGTTCATTCCAAATGATTTTAAATAGATGTCCGGCTTTCTTATAAAACATGGTGCGATCGGCAAGGTGGTTGTCCTTACACAACTGTTGAACGAACTCTCGATCCAATTTGCCGTTGGCGTTCAACTCTATATTGTGAACGAAGTGAATCATGTCTGGCATGTACGCGCTTGGATAAAGTGATAAAGTATCAATGATCATAGATCTGGTCTCTTCGTTCTCTGGCCGTGATCGTGATGGGTATACAACGAGGTGCAACGAGAATGTATATGTATTCCAGTAAGGATAACATGCGTCCACTCTTTTTAAAGCAAGTACGATATCTCGTAGATGCAGCATAGATAATTTTGTTCCGTATCGTTTAATGACATCGTCACGTCTGCCTGTATAATACATAAAACCTTCATCGTCTACCTGCAAACGTAAATAATCACAATTTTTCAACTATTTATTGTTTCAACTATTTAGTTGTTGATAAAAAAGTAAATTTACCGAAACAACGTCTCCGCTGTCTCGAAAAACTGGAACACGAAGATCATTGATATCCTCGTGGTCGATAGCGCATACTCTATTGTTACTTCCTTGTAAAATTTTTAAATCACTAACTATTTGTAAATATTTCATGTGTGTAGAAAAAGAATGAGTAACTCACCTATGTACAAACAACCCTCACCCGTTTTTACAGGTTGACCGTGTTCGTCTCTTATAGTAAATATCGTTTGTGACAAAGTATTGGACAAATTATACAATCCCATATCAATATCTTCATTTGTTATATTTTCGGCACTCGCCCAGCATGACATCTCAGTGATACCGTAAATATTGTAAATCTCGGTGTTATTATCGTCAGCCCTCATGTAATGTAACTTAATACCTGGTAATGGTTCCCCACCAAGTAACAATACTCGTAGAGGCGATTTTCCAGAAAACAACGTTTTACTTAATTGAGCTGTACTCCATCTACTAAGAAGTAAAGATGGAGTGGTTTGTAGAATCGTTACTTTAGCTTCAAGGATCAAATTCAGCAAACTGAAAATTAGATTTCTGTTTAATAATAAATTTTTGATTGATTGGTTTTTTTATTTCAACTCACCAGTGTGGATTATTTTTCATATCTCTTTCCATGGTTATAAGTGCGCAACCACTTGAAAAAGCTAAAAACACTTCAATAATACTGGGGTCAAATGTGAAATTAGTAGATAATATTACTCTGTCTTCATCTGACATTTCTAATATACTTCTGAAGTCTAAAACATTTGGCACAATACATTTATGTGGAACTTTAACAAGCTTGGGTTTTCCGGTTGTTCCAGATGTGAAAATTGCATAGGCGTAATCATATGGATTTCTAATTAATGAATGTTTTTCAACTTTCTCTTCAAACATCAAGAAAAGTAATGTTTCCCCAAATAAATTTAATTTTCTAATTAAAAAAGTATTTGGCACAGGATTCTTGGAAAATAAATAAGTAATCTCCAAGAAGGTGTGAAGTTTGTGTTTGGGTCCTATATCAGGGGGTATATTTATGAATGCGTGTCCTGATAAAGTGATACTGAAAATAAGTAAGTATTATTTCTCATGATATTGGAGAATATGAAATTAAAAAAATGGATAAAATCTGTTATACCCTATCATTATAGCTATAATAAGGTGATCAGACAGGTCATGATGGATACCAACAAATTGAATAGGAAAATTTATTGCATCTATGCATCGAGAAACTTCATCAACGTTATAATGCAACTCTTGATAAGTGAACCTTTGAATATTTCCAGTTGATGTATAATTTTCAATAGCAACACTGCTGTCTGAATCAGACCAATCGCAAATAGAGTACAATGTGTCACTTGAAACAAGATTGCTGGCTCTTCTGAGTACTTTTTTATCTCTGTTTCGGAATTCTAAATAAAATATACATCATTACTACTTTATTAAAATTATTTGTTATTAGTAAGAATAATATAATAAATTTTGAAATCTTTTAAACATACCCATGTTAGTGTCTTAATATATCTGTTTTTACAACTACTAATTTCAAATAATTTTTTCAAATACTAATAACAACTATGTACAAGAACACCATTTATATTTTAGAAACGGTAGGTTATGAATTAAAATTTCAACAATAAATAACGTTTAATAACGTTGACGTGAATACTTAAACAATACGTTGAATGATATTTTCAATAGACAAAAATCCTGTTATGATAATTACGATAATACAAATATATCAATCAATAATTTTATTCTCATCATTGTTGAAGCCTTCGTTCTATTTGCGGTACAGCCGACAACTGACACGCGCCGACAAGACAACCGAAGTCTGAAGTTGATTCAAAACAAATTGGTCAATCCGACCAATCAACCATATGTAATAATAAAGATAAGATTATGATTGGATACAGTTTTCTCTTTTTTTTCTTAAAGCGCGAAAGACAAGAATTTCACCGAATAAATATCATGTTATTTTCAAATAAAATCGCAATGAATCCATTGCGATAATAATTGTTGTTAAATTAATTTTTTTGCGTAAACAATTTCCATCGTAAAATGAACGTAAAAACACCCACATCTTTGCCCTATTAGTCATTCGAGTCTGCCTTTCGCTTAAAGCGTAAAAAATCGATACAGGAACGGGATTATTGATGTAGCCAGTAGCTTGCCTGCCACCCACACGGCAGCTAGTACCTGTTGATACAACAACATATCGCACAAAATATAAGTAAGTTATTTACTTACAAATTCAATTTTTCGCGATTAAACAATTTTATGCAGAGTCAGTCACAACTTGTTATTTTTAGAAAAAATTTTGATTCAAATTTATTCGGTGTTGCAATGAAGTAATCACGAGTCAATTTTCATAATCTGACGTACAATTATTTTCAATGCAATAATATCTAGAATATTTATTATCATATAAGAAGAATTATGAATAGAAGTGATAGGGTGCGTTTTAATTGATTATAGTGAAACCATATGTTTCAAGTTCATTTATGATATATGAATACAGTTATTATTTTCAACATCAAATTTTTGTTATTTTTTCAGTACAGAACAATAATTCTTCCTTTCAATGTACTGTTAATCATTTGAGCAGTATCTTTCCATAGAGAATATCTTTCCAATTTTTATGACATTTTGATTTTTAAATTATATGTCTATTAGTTACCCATACGAGTATCACGAATGTTTAGGTATGTTTTCTTTGTTTGACATTAATTTGTTGTATTCCTTCGTACTACTCTTTTCAATCAGATAATCTTGTACAGATATGGACCAAATAGGAGAACCAAGTCAAAGTCAACGTTTGGAGGGATTTAATGGTCTGCTTATAGTTACTGAAACTATTGGATTGATTTTGATTGTTCTGGTGCTTACATGGCTGTGTAAATATCGAGGAGGTTTCGCTTGGACTTCGGATCCTGCTTTAGAGTTTAATTGGCATCCACTGTTAATGACAATTGGCTTTGTCTTTTTGTATGCCAATGGTAAGGTTATCAAAATAATTTTCAAAATTATATTTATTTTCCAATTACTAATTCAGATATTTTTATAGCTATGTTGATATACAGAACTCAGAGAAATGTGAGAAAAAGACGCTTGAAGCTTTTACATGCTGGAATAATGATTTTTATAATTTTATTGGTGATAATTGCTCTTATTTCTGCTTTTGATAGTCATAATTTGAATAAAAAAGGCCCAATACCAAATATGTATACATTACATAGTTGGGTAGGACTAACAAGCACTATATTATTTTGTTGCCAGGTAAATTACGAAAATTATGTACTATTCAATTTTCAAAGGATGGCATATTAATTATATATTTTTCAGTGGGTGGCTGGTTTCGTAACTTATCTGTACCCTGGTTTACAGACAACTTTACGGTCATCTTATATGCCAATTCATGTTTATTTTGGCACTGCAGGTTTCATTGGTGTGATTGCTTCTTGCCTCATAGGACTAAACGAAAAAGCATTTTTCGTTTTGGAAGGGTAAATTAAGTTTGATTAAGATCTATGTAAATTATTTTATGTCTCTAATTCCGATATCCTTTTTCAGTGAATATTCCAAATTTGCTGGAGAGGGCGTTCTAGTAAATGTGATTGGCCTATTCTTAATAATATTTGCTGGCCTCACTGTGTACCTGGTATCTCAAGAAAGATACAGACGTCTTCCGCGTCCAGAAGACGATGTTTTACTTACTGGTGCTAGAGATTAAGACTATATTACAATTTGAATCTCATTATTAACTTATCTTTTAACAACAGACCAAACTTTCGAATTTATGGTGCTAAAAAGAGTATTATATGTTTCTATGTTGATATCTGTAAAATTATTTGTATCTTGTATATTTGTTCTACATATTTCAAATAAGTGTTGTATGCGTAAATTTAAGGGGCTAGACTAGTTTCTCGGACGGGAAATTGGAGGAGATTTTTCGGGGCTGATAAAAAAAAAACGACGCGATAAAATATCTCGAAATTTGGAGGATATATTTGGCTACTATTTGTCACATAATTCCCAAAATT
>NCVS01001001.1:455300-481013 GCA_003055095.1 Goniozus legneri | reverse complement strand
AAAAGTCGTTTTTAGGTGGTCCATTTCAGAAAACTTGACTCTACTGTCTTTCAATAAATCGAAATAAGTGAATGCGGCTAGAAAGTGGCGGTTTTACGAATTTGAAATATTCGCACGTCCGCGCGTGAAGATTCAAGTCTTCCTGTCATTCTGTCGAATCCTTGAATCGATACTTACTTGTACCTAAGCTTGTTTGAAGTTAATTTGTTATCAATTTTTTGGGCATTGTGTGTGAGTATTTTTAATGTTAAACTTGCAATTTTTTTGCATTTGTTTTGACATTATTGTAATTTTGCAATTAAAGTTGAATGAAATACCATTACAATTGCAGTTGAATTAGGTTAGATTTCAATATGACATCGAAAAATGTAAACAATTCAACCCACGTGTGTCCAACGAATGTTGTTGTGAAAGAGGAACCTACCGAAATTTTACCAATTCCAGTATCTAGTATTAAAGTTGAAGAAGGCGTTTCACCGTCTACAACTCGACTGACCTCGTTCCGTATTCCGAGAGATTTAACCTTAGGAGGCAATGTCAAACGTGAAAAGCCAAGGAAACAGTACACTCCAAATCTCAATGTTCAGAGAAATAAGAGAAAAGAGTAAGCGATTAGTTATTTTATTATTAAGAATAAAGTTCCTAATAATACAGGAACGAATAGCAATATCGGTAACAAATATTTTGCGTTAAAACTGTTTCTATGTAGAGAGGATGTATCGGCAGTTAGTACAGTTCCCAAAAGAGAAATTCAAGATGTTAGTAGAGGTAGAGGAAGAGGCAGAGGAAGGGGTGCTTTGTCTTCTAGAGGAACGAGTAACTTAATTCAGGTACGACAAAAGGTGTATACTCTTGCGAGATAAAATTTCTAATTGATATTTTTGTTCCAGTCGAAAGGTATATTTTCTGAAATTACAGCGGAAAGAACACCATCTAATAGAAGTGGTAGTTATTCGAGAGATAGTAGTTCTAGTAGAGAAGTTAAAATTCAATTAGAAAAGCCAAAACTTGATTTAAATCGCAAAGTTGATAAAGAAGAGGAAGAAAAACAATTGAAGTTATTGTTAAGGGATGATTTTATCGACGATCCAGAAGAAGAATCAACGGATAATGTACCTATAACACTCCCGATAAAAAAAGGTTAAATACTTATTGCATAATATTTAATTTTTTTTTTTTTTCATTTAATTTAATATCTCTTAGTAGAAATCCAAATCAAAGATGAAAGAGAAGATAATGTTATAGGTGATCAAATCACGGAAAAATTTATATTGAAGAAAGAAAATAAAAAAGGTATATTTCATTTCCTACTACTTGCATATATATTTGTAAATTAATATTGTAATTTGTAAATTTTCATGATCTGCAGAAGAGGAAAGCGAGAATGAAACTAATGTATTAGTTAAGGAACTTATAAACCCATGTAATCTTCAAGAGGTTATAGAAAAAGAAAATTCTTACTTCTTATTAAGGGTAAATCATTATATATATCATATTATGTATTAGTATATATTAATATTATTTGTTTACGCAATATTTAATTAGCTTCCAGACTGCTTACCTGGGTTACCATCAAATTGTGATTCCAATGACTTTAGACCCAAAATTCCATCGAACAGTGATTCTACAAATGAAAGTCCATCTAAACCTGAACTCTGTAAACTAAAATATCTAAAAAATGGATTATTAGGAAAATTGCAAATTCTAAAGTCTGGAAAGACGAAATTAATATTGGGAGATAATAAATTAAATGTAATTTTTGAAGACCCTTCTCAATCACATCTGGTAAATAATTTTATTATTATAAACTGATATTAATAAAAACTGCTATATTTTACACATTTTTTATTTCTAGGATCTAATGGCTGCTAAATTAGATACAGTTAATCTGAATGGTGATCTTATAAAATTAGGGACAGTAGATACTTCATTCATATGTCTACCTGACTGGAATTATCTAATGAAAAATTGTTAAAAAACGTTTAAAATTTTTATATTAAGTGTTATTTAGCAGGAAATAAACTAATTCAAAATAAAAATAATATCAGTTCATTTGGAAAAGTATTTATTTCCAACAGTCAGTAGTATTATTCTTGATTTATTTCTTCCACGTACAAATCTAATGTAAATCGTACAATTGCGATAATTTATGACGTACATTTGAATAAATTGGTTGCAACTGATAAAATAGGATTGTTCAAGAGGCGCTAAAATTACAATTGAATTTCTTAGCGTTATTCATCTCTTGTTTCATTGTAAAACAATCTAATTATTTTCTAATCTGCAAAATCACAATTATATAATAATACGAGAATACATGGACAATGTGCTCATGAAATACACATACAATTCATCCAATATTGGAAAATTAACTAATTAATCACTAGAAGTGAACAGTGAGAATCATTACATTCTTTTATAATCAAAACAATTTACAAAATACATATTTTAAACGTACAAATTTACGTGAATATCATTTACTGCTTCATTTCTTTCTATATTTATTGTGATATTATTTTAAAAAATTGCAAAAAAAAATAATTTTACATAAGTAATGTACTGCATTTTAGCAAATAGAGCAATTATTGCATTTCAAAATGCTTATTTGTCAATGAACATGTTTTTAGTCATAAATGAGACAGTAATCATAAATTATACAATCACTTTGAATCAAATTATAGATATTCAGTAAATATTCAATGAGTTATAAATTCCGAAAAATTAGCACTCAATAAAATACCATAATTAAACGCAGTTTTCGTAATATTTATATAATGTTTTAATCGCTCCGCTCAACACTATGACCTTTCTTCATAGACTTCAAAGCCTTCTCACGTAACTTTTTTTCTAGTTCTTCGGTATTTCCTTCACTTGCATCAGATTCATCCGAATCAGCCACTTTCTTTTTCTTATGTTTTCTATGCTTTTTATGTTTCTTGTGTTTTTTGTGTTTTTTATCTTTCTTCTTCTTCTTTTCTTCTACTTCACTTTCCTAAAAATTGTAAATTATTAGGTAATTTATTTTAAAAGATTTATGAATTTATGTTAAATTAAAAATTATATATTACCTCCGATTCACTTGTAGTGCTAGTTTTAGTTTTCTTTTTACGCCTTTTTTTAACTTTTTCTTCGTCAGAACTATTATCTATTTTTTTCTTCTTCTTTGCATCTCTATCCCCTGCTTCTTCGTCCTCGGAACTCGAATCTCGTTTGTTTTTTTTTTGTTTTAATCTATTTTCATCTTCACTGGATGATTCCTTTCTGGTTTTTTTCGTACGAGTTTTTTCTTCATCGGAAGAACTACCTTTCCTTTTTTTAATTTTTTTTGTCTCATCTTCAGAACTTGAATCTTTCCTTGATTTTCTCGTTCTTGATTTATCTTCTTCGCTTTTATTCCTTTTTGATTTTGATGTTTCGTCGTCCGATGAAGAATCTTTTCTAGAACGTTTTGACTTTTTAAGTTCATCGTCTGTTTCTTTTTTCACACGTTTCCTAGATTCATTTAGATCACATTTTTTTCCATCTTTCCTCTCTTTATTACGATCATCTGATAATTCTAAAATGAGACAATAATATTTTAGTGATATAAAAAAACATATTTTCTAATTGAATTTATTAAACCCACCTGAACGATTTGATTCTTTAGCTCTTTTTGCCTTTTCCAGATGTTTTTTATCGTCTTCTGAATCAGAACTGGAATCGGCTTTACTCTTATCAGATTTTTCTTCGTCAGATGAATTTTGTCTCGATTTTTTAGGTTTGTCCATTTTTTTCTTCCTTTTAACTATAAAAATCCAATATTATATCGTATTATCATAAGAGAGAATGACAAAATTGATCATCAAATTATATTTAAGTTATAAAGAATGTATATTACACGTAAATTATTTTTATTACCTTCATCTTCACTTTCATCTGAATCGGACGAAACTTCGTTTTTATCTCTTTTCAATTTCTTGACTTCTGTAAGCTTTTTTAAAACCGGAAATTCAGATGATTTGTGAACACTTTTCTTATCATCTATAATTGTTTTATAAGATTTTGTTAATTTTTCTTCTTTTTTTAACTGGAAAACATCCGAAGAGTCAGTGGTTCTAGGCGAATTTTCCTTCGTATCATCTCTGGAAATTTTAAAATCGTCAAAATAATAGTAAATCATTTCAATTTGAGTATTCAACTCACTTAGAGCCCTGTTTCGATTTCGCTGCTGCAATAATGTCTTCTGTTTTCTTAAATGGTGAAGGAGTGCGGGATAAACTTCTTGAAAACTGAAATAATTTTTCTCTTCAGAGTAGAATGTTTAAATATTCAAAAATAATTAATTTGATTACATACCCTGTGTCTCGTTACTGGAAGATTGACTGGCTGAATTTTCCTAGGTGAAACGCTCTGTTCTAATTTTTTGATTGTGACGGCAGTTTCTACTTTTTTAGGGTCCTTTTCTGGACGTTTGCAGGTATCTTCTTTAACGACTTTTTCTTTTTCCTTCCTCTTAGTGTCATCAACATTATCTCTCTTCTCTTGTGATGTTTTGCAGTCAGCAGATTTTCTGAAATATATTATTAGATCAATATCTCTCTTTTTAATAATTAACAAAGATAATTAAAATAGAAAACGTTACTGCAATTGAAGTTTTCCTAAATAGCGGTACGCAAACTGATATTTCATGAACTCACCTCAATGATTCATCTTCATTACTAGAGGAACTACTATCGCTACTTTCCGAGCTACTCGACTTAGACCTCCCATTTCGCAATTCTTTTCGCGACTCTGTTTCGTTTGGCCGCTTAATTTTCTCATCTACATTTTTATCTTTATCCTTGTCCTTGACATCTTTGGACCGATCGAGAGACTGTTTTCGTTCACGCGAACGATCTACCGAAGATCGTCGATCTCTCGATTTTGATCTACGATCCCTGGATCTTGACCTACGATCTTTATCTCTTCTATCTCTGGAACGGTCCCGTCTACTCGATCTGCCCCGCGACGAGGATCTATCGTACCTTTGCGGTCGGTCGCGGTGGTCGGGTGAACGACGTCTACTGTCACGTCGATCGGCTGATCGTCGTCTATCTCGCCTCTCCGAAGATCTCCGTCTGCGCTCAATTGAACGTCGTCGTCGTCCGATACTCGGGGACCGTCGTCTATATCTAGCCGGACTCCGACGTGGTGGGCTTCTGGCACAAAATACATAAAATTATCAATTGAATTTTTAACAAAATTTTAATTCGTATGATTTTTTCATACCTCCGTCTGCTAGGAGCTCTACGGACGGATGGTGGCCTCATGCCGCGATTGCCACTGTAACGATCCAACCGATCTCTCTCCCTATCACGATCACGTTCACGTTCACGTTCACGCTCGCGTTCACGACGCCTATCTCGGTCTCTGTTGAATTTAAATTTTAATATTATTAATACCTCAAGTTACATTAAAATTAACACGAATTCTTACCTTCTACTTCTGTCGCGTGATCTATCACGTGACCTATCTCTCGATCGATCTCGCGATCTATCTCTTTCTTTCGACCGTCCCCTGTCTTTATGCAACGAAGGACTTCGTCTTTTTGGTGCAGATTTTCTTTCTCGACTAGAATCAGTATCACTGCCGCTGTCATCTTTATTTGTTTTTCTATAAGATCGTTTGGCTTGTACACCATCTTTCTTCTTGCGAATTTCGAAATCATTTTTTTCGCTAGCATTTTTATCTTCTTGTGAATCAGAACTGCTGCTGGTACTTGCATTACGTTTTCTACTTGTTTCAAAACTGTCCTTTTTCTTGTTCGGTGATTTTGAACGAGATTTCGATGTTCTTGAGTCACTAGAAACTGATCTTGACTTTTTAGTTTTACTTCTATCAACACTTTTGGACCGTGATTTCTTAGATCTTGAAACAGACCTTGAACGAGATCTTGGACTCTTGGATTTTGTTCTTCTTGATTTCAAACGATCTTGCGATCTTGATTTAGTCCTTCTAGATTTAGAACGAGATCTTGATCGCCTAGATCTGGATTTAGACCTAGATCTTCGTGATTTAGATGTAATTGATCCCGATCTTCTTGTTTTTGAATCGCGTACCGGAGATTTTGATCTAGATTTTTTAGAGCGAGTTATTGGTGATTTGGATTTGGATTTTTTCAATTTCTCTACGGTCTCAGGAGACGGAGAACGATTGTTCTTTTTTTTTCCATCAGCTATACTCATTAATTTAGCTTGTAGTCTAGAAATTGCGACTGCTGCCTCCCTGTAGAAAAAGGATTGCATAATAATTTTTAATACCAAAATATTGTAGAAAAAATTATGAAACAAAGTAAGCAGTACATACGGTTTTGTTTTTACTGGCATTAGTGGTATAGCATTATCCGGTTGAGGCGAGTCTTGTCGTTCCACTTCGGCCATTTCTCTTCCGTTATCTTTTACGGAATTTTTGCTAGGTGATCTTGAATTAGAACGTCTTTTGCGGCTTGATCGATCACGATCGCGATGTCGATCTCTCGACCTGCTTCTCCTACTTCTGTGAAGAACAATTAATGAATTTAATTTAAAAAAACCAAAATGATACAAAGTAATTAGACAAATTGTATAATTTACCTGTCTCTGTCGCGATCTCTACTACGATCTCGTCTATGTTCTTTAGACGATTCTCTCTCTTTCTCTTCTTTCTTTACTTTACTATCCGGATCATCCTTCTCCTTTTCGCGTTCCTTTTCTTTTTCTGCTAAGGATGCTTGTAACTTCTCTTGTTCCTCCTGTACAGTATAATTCTAATTACTTGACATATTTTTTAAGGTTATATAAAATTAACTTTAATTCTTTTGTTTAAGAACAAAACACTATATGTATATTGGTCATATTCAGTTGTTAAATTTAATTTATATTGTAGGTGATAATTATAGAGAAATATGAGTTTAAAACTCTATTAAATTAAAATCTTCCCAAGAAGAAATATTAATATGAAATTAAGAATTTAATTACCAATCGTTTTTTAATTTGATCTTTCTTTTGTTGTAAAAATGCTTCTGGAATACCAGTGACACTTTCTTGAGCGGAAACCAGCAAGTCCCACAATTCACCCATGAAAGTACGAGCATTTCTACCATTTAGAAATCCTGTTAAGTTGATTTGCATTTTCCGTGGATCGGGAAACTATAAAATCAAACATAACGCAAATAAGCTTCTTTATAAAATTAATATTTCTATAAAATGTTGAACTCCTAAGTATAAGGTATTATCGATATTAAGCTTAGTTGTTGGATTTAATAAAAATATCTAATTAAATAAAAACACCTAGCTGCTTTTCCCCCTCGAAAAAAGCAGAGCAATTCATTTAAATATATATTACCTTACCAATGTTTCCACAAAAATCATGTTATACAAACCTATTCCAACATTCTGAGAAAAAAATTTGTTATATGCATTGAGAAATGCACAAACATTACAAATAATTAGATATTTTATGAACATTTCATCAACGTCCTTCGTTCTTTTAATTTAAGCTGAAATATCAATAACTATTAAAGAGACATGTTAATTAGCTGTAAACTAGAAATTTATGATTAATTAAATATTACACCATTTGACCAACCTGTCTTACTGTCAAAGACTGTCATCAAACCATGAAGAGATACCTCCCGCATGGATGAAATAGTTCATGTGTTGCCAGATGTCATCTAATAGCTTTATCCAGTGATGGGAGACACTGAGTAAAGTTGTTGTCAATGATAACCGCTACTGACTTCTTGATGAAATGTTGATTTGTTGATTGCAACCAAGATTGCAATGTAAAACGATGGTTGTTGTAGTTGCAGCTTATTGAAGAAGTGCAGCATTCGAAGTTGTTGATTCCGGAACTGGTGATTACCTCGATTGAGGTAATGACGATGAAGAATGAAGAGTGTTGTTGATATTGCACATGCATATCGCAGATGCGGAGAACTGGATGAAGATGTCTCCACCAGTTGAAGGTGTAGTATCATACGTAGTAACAGCATGATGAAACGGTGACTTAAACAGGAATCAGCAGCAGTAGTGATGTTCGATGGTATCTCGGCTATCGCCAAGACGAAAATGTTGTCGATGAATTTGAAGAGTTGAAATAGTGCTGTTGATGCTGTCACTGATGTTGATACTAGAGTTGACGGTTGATAGAAAGGCGGCCAATCGGATGTAGAGAAGCGCACATCCGAATGCCATTTGGACAAAAGGGTTGAGCCCCACCAACGGTCTCTACTTATACTAACGGGGAATTCAAACATATGAGGTAAGAAATAATTATAATGTGTTGCAATTTGACAGGATCAGCTATACCAGTTTCTCATTTTTTAAAAATATATATACTTTTATATACATATAGACATATATGAACATTGTAAATAATGTATATATATGTCATGTATATATATATACATACATATTTATATATGAATACATATATGAATATATTTATGAATATATTTGTAACAGTAACAATATTTATAATTGTAATTTGAAATGAAATTCAAAAAAGTAAAAGGCAAGTTGTTATATTTTAAAACACAAATGTCAGTGAATAGCGTAGATTTCATATTGTAGGTTTGTAACTTGTACAAAATATTATGCTGAAATAATAGATGTTTATTGTTTTCTTACGATGAGGGGAAAAAGCCAAGTGAATCGATAACTTTTTCTTTGGTATTTACAACATTAATTAAATTAAATTCTTAAACAAATTTTAATAACTAATGAATATTTATATTTTCTTACCTTCTCTTCTAGTTGATTATACACAAACTCGGTAACCACATCGTCTTCCATTCCTAGGAGCTGCGTTATCTTAGTTGTAATCCACGGTTTAATGACATCAAGTTTAACTTTACTCATGTCAACCTATAAATCAATGTTATATAACAAATTATTTTCCATAATCAAACATTTAAAATTATCTTATTGAAACAATTATATAGAATACCTTTTGCGAAAGTGCATCGCCAAATTTCATTTGTTTTAAGAGCTTTTTCTCCTTGTCGCTAAACCGCGTGTCTTGGGACGCAGTAGTTCCCTACGAAAAAGTTATCAATTTGAATTACAGAAATGTTAATCAAGTTATTAATAAAAAATTTAATGTGATATAATGTTCTCTTCTTCTTACCGTGTACATCATTTTGGCGGAATTGTAATAACTGGAGTTGATTAGGCCGGAACAGCGGCGATTTAGAGACAAACCTATTCAAATTTCATTGACAATTATTTCGTCAATCAACTAGTCAATGACTAGTGTAATGTTACTATCTTAAAAAATATGAAAATTTGACTCACGTTATTCAAGAATTACAATAATTCTGATGATAAGTACAGTAAATTATCAGGAGTAGAGTAGACAGACGCGATACACAGAATCGATCCGAATATCGTCCATCAACATGGCGGTTCATATAGAAACATAGATTATGACTAATAAAGATACGCACTTGAGTTTAGTACTCTTTTTTAAATTCACTCATTCACATGTAGGAAATTTGGACCATTATTATACTTTCATCCAATGAAATTCAGTTATATCAAATTATTTCAGAACACAGAATATAGAAATCAACGACTTTATTCAATTCATAAAGTCCACGTTTGAGCAGTTTGAGCAAGCGTAGATGGACTAGATGGGATAACATAGCACTAAACCATGAAAATTCCACTAATCAGGCTCCATCGCTCCATGTAATTGATAGAAAAAACAATTTTACACCATTATTTGGTTACTTTGTCTTCAAATTTAAGCGCGTAAATTTAAAATTTCTTCAGATAATAAGAAATGATATTAAAATATGATCGATGGTTTAATGTATTTTCCATATGATTTATGATACACAGATATGAAATGAAGATATTTCTAAAATATCGTATGAAAATTATGAGTTTTATAAATTTACTATTTGAATCAATAAATCAAATATTAAAATCAAACAATAAAACTATTATACTATTTCTGAGTTTGATATAAAAACTAGAAATAAAAGTTTGAAAACTTAGCAAAGAATTAATAAAATTTGGTAAAAATTGAACACCTCTTCGTGGTACATTTTTATGAAAATCAGTAAAGAGAAAGAAACATAAAATTGTAATTTCGAAGACTATTTATCAAAAATACGGTAAATCGAGCTAAATTTTTGATGTAAGGTTTGCCGAGTATCGAAAATGTTTACATTCAAAGATCTCACAAGCTTAGGGTATATGTGTAAGTTTATAATGTCTGTTTAGATACATTTCTACAAAAATAGTGAAGAAAGAGAAGTATAAAATCGTAACTTTTAAAACTATTTATTAACCAATGGTAAGTTAAGCTAAATATTTAACTTTAGGCTCTAATAATATCTCTTTAATAATTATTTTTTTTCGGGATGGAAGTTATAAATGGATTTTTCTATCAGAAATG
The DNA here is from genome assembly GCA_003055095.1 of Goniozus legneri. Classification (NCBI taxonomy): domain Eukaryota; kingdom Metazoa; phylum Arthropoda; class Insecta; order Hymenoptera; family Bethylidae; genus Goniozus; species Goniozus legneri. The sequence goes on along the minus strand of NCVS01001001.1, from coordinate 470,609 downwards.
CTGCTGCTTCTTTAATTTCAAAATAAGATGTTTACGTATAGGATATCACAAATTTCATTTTATGTGAAACTAGCAAATTTTTATATTGAATGGATATAACAATAATAAAAACATATTCTGATTTGTCTATTGATTAAGTAAAAAATCAAATATTATGTGGAACGAAGATGAAATTACGCCAGATGATAGCGTTAACGGATTCATGTTCTGTAATGTACGTTTACCAGAAAAGGTGATCGTTAAAATTCTTTGCTTTATAGATCGAAAAGAATTGTTAAAAGTTAAATTAGTTTGCAAATGCTGGTACTCGTTGATACAAAAAAAAGTTTGGCGTAAAAAAGCCGAAATGGCGTTTCGACAAAGACTACCATACGCAGAAAATCAATTATCGTGGCGAGCTTTTTATTTATTGAGCAAAGCCCGTTTTACCGAACGTGTACGAGAATCGTGATAAACTATACTATATAAACTTCGTATGAACGTTAATTTATCCGTATACTGGCAATTTACCGAACGATCTAATTTTGGACATAAAAAAACATTGTTTTTTTTATCATTGTTTTCGTTCTGTAGTGATCATTGGTATAAACGTTAGATCGTAACTTTTTCAATAGAAGATTGTTTACTGATATTCATGTACCACCTTTTATCGAAGTAAATTTAAGTAAATAATAATTATGAAAAATGATTTTTAATTTATTGACGGTCATGTGGATCACAAACAATGAAAATTCGTATCATAAATTGTAGAAAAAGTATATTGCAATGATAAAACAAGATTGTTCTAATGTTACTCAGTTATTTCAAGTATTAGTGAACAGTCATTTTCATCAATTAATACCTACTAAAGGAATATTGAAAGAAAAACGCAAAATATAAGAAATATCAATTTTTATTTAGGAATCTTATATTAAATTTTTTTTAATAATGAAAAGTGTATTCTTCAGAGCTTCCTTTTTTATATATATTACTTGTCGTACCTACATTTGAACGTAGAGTTACAAGATATGCTATATGATGTACATTTTAAAAAAGTATGACTTGTGAAACAATTATGAATACTATTTGTGTCATATTGATTGACTAAATATTGAATTTAATTTTATTAATGAAGAAAACTCTAGAAAATACACTTCACAATTAATCAATATGTATCATGTGTAAAGTAAATATCCTAATAATCAACTTTCAATAATGTGATTCTCTTTCTTGTAATCTTGACATCATACGATGGAAGATAATTACTAGATTATTAGGACATTTACAATAACACATATAAGTTTAATTACCATAAAATTAATTATCATAATTAATTAAAATCGAAAACGGAATGACATTTTTTTTTTATCATTGTGGAAGAAAATATTCAGTTGTAATTACTCATTTGTCTAATAAAAACTTAAGTTTGTAGCTGCATTAAAATCGAATGTAGTTAAATGTAAACACAGACAAAACAATGAATGATTCTCTAGCCGTTATTATTTTAAATAAATTGAGTGTAAAGAATAATTACTTATAACGATCAATATGACGATAAATTATCTTTCAACATGATCCCCCTGTTTGTTGTTGGTATACTTCGATTGTATCTCCTTCTTCCATTTCCAAACTCGTTGGCGTATCCATTTCATTAATGGGTTGCCCATCAAATCTAAATCGGACAGCTGCTATTGCCAAACCCTACATTAAAGATGAAAGATATATCAAGTTATACACAAAATATTACTATATTCAAATGGCTTGCAAATTTCTTACCACTCTGTCGCAATAAGCATTCATCAATTTCCTCAAAGGAGTATGTTTCTTAATTTTGAATTGAATCACTGCACTGTCTTGTCCCAAAACTTTTAGATTTATGTGCTCCGACTCTGTTTTCGAATCCTGTAAAACATAATCATACGTTGATGTACATTAGTGCTCCAAAAACACCGCATCAGAGGTTATGTGATAAATACCTTTTTCTCGTCTGACATTTTCACGCTTTATAAATTAAACAATAAGATTAAATTAACTTTGAACACTACTGTCAAGAAGATAATATTGAAACAAAAATTACAAATTAATGATTATCAATATTTATCAAAACAAGCGCTTGGGCGCCGGAGTCACAATAAATTTACAATAGTGTAAGAGTATACAGTGATCGCACACTTGCAGATGGCGTGGCGAGAATTTTTTTTATGCACATTAATACGTAGTAAAAAATCAAGTTATACGCATGCGTCCTTTCAAATTTGACCCTTTAGTGAATATTTACGAAAATTTTCAATTAAACATTCGAAATTCTCAAGCATGACTTACCTAAATTAATTTAAACTTTACATATGAAATTTTATTATAATTTTATCAGACGAATTTTTTCATCTCATTATTACATTCTTATACATTGTATATTAACACACATCAAGTGTCATATTGAACTCATTAGTTTTCGAGGAAACATCCTGAGAATAAAACAGGAAGAGAGATAATAGAATGTCGTCATCGGTCAGATTTGACTTGAAATGTAACGAAATTAAATTATCATTTGGCAGAAGAAACGTAGCGTTGGTTGTTGGAAAATAATTTGATCATGGATTTATTTCAATTTGGTCGATTTGAAGGATTTGGTTCTCAATATTCGCGGGATAAAACTCCAGCTACGGTTGACACTGTAGAACTAATTATAATCTTTTCATTTGCAATTGTTGGCCTTTCGTACTACGTTATTGTTTTAGGATATAGCAAAAGACGCGTAAGTACATCGTATGTCAATTTTATGTTGTAATTATGATAAAAAGTAAAAAAGTGATTTTTATGCAAACAGAGTGTGTGCGTTGGTGTAAAAGTTTCAGTCAGCTTATTGATAGGATGTCTTTTAATGCGTAAGAAAAATAATAATACGTGTATATAATTATATAAAATATGGAAATAGAAAGTTATTTCTCATTTGCAGTCGGAAATTTTGGACAGTTATGGGAGTATGGTAGTATTAGGACAAGAACTCCATATAGAGCCGGAGAAAAAACCGAAATTGTATCAGATATAAGTTTAATGGTTGGCTTAAGATCGGTAAATATTACTTTACGCGGTAGGTGCGATAATTTTATCGTATCGAAATTCGTAGAACAAAATTTAAGAAATAAGTTTCAGCTACTGGGGATCAACAATCTAAATTAGCAAACGAAATTATTAATTACAACGAACGATTCTCTTGGAGTTGGGATCAAGGAGTTTTTGGATTTGGCCTCTACGGTAATTGAATTTTATATAATTAATCATTCGAGATAGAACTGATTACGAATAAAGAATATTTTTCAGCTGGTAGAATACAGAGGAGTCTTCTGGAGGCACAGGAAAGAGGATTGCCTATTCCGATTTTATGGATCGCTGAATATTTTACAATCGACGGTGAGGGTATAAGATTCGGCCGATTTTATCGGACTGCAGGCTGGTACTGTCATATTTTGTTATGGTCGGTAACGAATAAACTCATTTTTTATTATAAATATTTATTTAAAAATTGCTTTACATAATGTTTCACTCTTGCCAAAACAGGACCGCTTTTTTTTGTTGGATACTAGCTAACGTTTTTTTACAATCAGCAGTACGCTACGCTTCGTATTGTTTTGGAATAATTGGCATTTTACAAATAACAACTTGCGTTGTATGGGTTGTTGTTCGCAATCCAACGCCCCTTGTTATCCCGTTTGAAAACGGTGCTATACGAATGCAGATTGGTCAGCATTTCTGGATGACTTGTATATGTGGTGATACAATTACCCTATTTTTAAATCAATAATGATATTAATTAGTTTATGTCCGCTATAAATAGCTTATTTATTATTTTTAGGAATTTTATGCCTCATTATCGCAGCTGTGATGTTTTTTATGGACCTTAGATTTCCGAACATTTTATCCTCATTTTTGGGCATAGACCCTCTTAATCAATATGATGAGTGTGTCATGAGTGAGTTCCATAAAACTGTTTTGTTTTTCTTTACAAATTTTTGACTGTATCTTAATTATTTCAGAATGTTCCGAATTGGAAACTGTAATGCGGCATAATGTTAAAGTTGATAATGTTATGGAAATGGAAGCTGCTTCTGATAATTTAAGAATACCCAAACCAACCGGAATGGTGAGTCATTTTGTAAATCAAAATTCAAATATCGATTACAAATTATTCTTACAGATTGTTTTAAAACGACGTTCCACCATGAAAAATGCGCAGAAGGCTTTATTCAGACAACCAGTTCCTGTACAAATTGATGATTATGAAGAAATAATAGCTGTTTGTGAAGATAAACAAGATATTGTACCAATGTAACATAAACTACATTTCTTACTTTATTCATAATTTTATGACTAAAAATCTATTTCTCATTTCTCTTCACAGGATGCATAAACACGATGAGAGTACACGACAGAACAGGCAAATTCAACGACCGCCTTTACCTAAAAAAAAGAGATCTCAAATAACGACATAACTTGTATGAAAAATGTCGAAGATGTCAATTCGGATTTATGTATTTGTATCTTTATATTCTTATCACTTCGGTACATTGTTATGAATAACACATAATTAAATTTGTGTACATAAGCCAGAAGTCATAACCAATAGTTCACACAGTCTAACTCTCTGATTCTTTTTCTTTGCTTTCGCTACTCTCAGACGCATTTCGTGTTTTCTCATCAGATTTTGACTCCTTTTCTGACCTTTTTTCTCTACTCGATTTTTTATCCGATTTCTCTTTCTCATATTTGTCGGAATCATTTTTTCTATCAGATTTGTCTTTGCTCTTTCGTTCCCTATCTCTTTCCTTGTCCCGATCTTTCTCCCTATCCTTGTCTTTATCCTTGTCTTTATCCTTGTCTTTATCCTTCTCCTTGTCCTTGTCCTTGTCTCGGTCCCTATCCCTGTCTCTGTCCTTCTCTTTATCTTTCTCTCTGTCTCTATCTTTATCCCTCTCTTTATCTTTATCCCTTGATTTATCCGAATATTTGGATTTGGAGGACCTTGATTTTGATTTTGATCTAGATCGTCTAGACTTCGACTTTGATCTCTTACTCCTCGAACGTGATCTAGTTCTTCGACGAGGGGATCTCTTCTTGCGATCCTTTGATCTTGATCTAGATCTTCGCGAACGTGATCTTCGCGATCTAGATCGTGAACGATGTCTACTTCGTGAGCTACTACGTCTACGTGAAGGAGATTTACGTCGACGATCTTTCGAACGAGAACGTTTGGATCGTGATCTCGATCTACGACGATGACGTGATCGGGAACGTCGATGGCGGGACCTGGATCGCTTACGAGATCGGGACCGACGACTACGTCCCCTTGAACGAGAACGAGTTTTTCGACCTCGAGAACCACTCCGACTGCGCTTGTCCTTAGAAAGCATGCCAATCATAGGATCTATAGCTGCTGAAATTAAATTATGTGCCTCCTTTACACGAGACATGGCTTCTTCTATTTCTTTTTGAGCTGCTTCGTTACTCTTTGCCTCTGGTTTTGCTATAGCTTGAGTAGAATGATATATTTTTATGGGCCTGTCCAGAAACATTTTTCCATTCAACAATAAAGCTGAAATTACAGCTGGTTGTTCTGTTAATTCCACTAAAGCATAGTGATCTGTATCGGAATCCCTAGTACAAAGTCGTAGATACTTAATTTCAACACTGTTACTGCTGAAGAAATCCAAGAGTTGTTCTGCAGTTACGGATGATCCTATATTGGCAATAAGTAGAGTTCTACGAATTTCTTCGATCCTCCTACTGTCTAAGTGACCAGGCAAATGCGGATACGATGGTAAGCCATTGGCCTCTAATTTTGGATCCATTGTAGTTATTACATGATTAGGTGGAATCCCCTCTATTGCATTTACAACATTCGGAGGAAGTTTTGGTTCCGATGGGTAGAGTCCTAAAATAAAACTGCAGTTAGCATGTAAAGTTCTAGCATATATATACTTCTGTAAATACATACCTGGTACCACAGTGCCATTATTGGTAAGTTCGAGCGCTCTCTGTTCATCAGGAATATCTCCATTTTGATAAGGAATTACAATCAAAGCACGATCAATGAAAACTGTATTTGTCATGTGTTGCGCTACTGCGACACAACCTTGATCATGAAACTTGATGTAACATATACGAGATTGAACAGGCACAGCCACATCCCGAATAGTTGGATATAATCTGATATCTTCTATCTTTCCAAGATAACCAAACAATGTTTGCATTTGATCTTTAGTCGCCTGAGGGGCGATATTGGTGACTTGCACCACTTTGGTAGAACCTACTGCCATCTTATCGCGAGGATTCAGCAAATAAATGCCGACACTCCGAAAGGAGGTTATGTGATCCGGCCTGAACTTGGTAAACGTTAAATTAACGTATTAAACGCAAAACCTAAAACAAAATATAGGTAGCATAAACATAAATGACCAATAAAGGTTGATTATTGCGCATTAAAAATTCACTTAAACACGTACTTTCTTCATAATCTTTTTCATTGTATAATTACAAACAATTCACTGAAATGTTCGAAACTAACAGGGTATCAACCGCGTTATTACTTCTATATCAATGACTAAACTCAGTTGAAAATGCAGTACAGTATAAGCTATAACGACGGAGGGTACATTTGTGTACAATACAACCAACCAATAAGAAACGAGCATTTCGACATACATCGAAATTCGAGATTCGATTTCGTCGACATTACAGCGCCACTAGGCTTCTCCCGTTAACTTGGTAAATGTCGACTATCTTAACTGCTATGGTCTCAATGAAATTTACTAATCGAGCAAAACAGCAATTCATTCGAGTTTAGTCTGACATAAACGATATTATATTTTTTGATTACTTTCGGGTATTATGATAGAATTTTAACAATATATATTTAAAATATTCTTCATCTTTTCACGTGAAATGAGTTATTGACAAATTTATTGTTTTTCCAGTGTAATTAATTTTCGATAGCATAATGGAAGCCGGTAAGATTGTTAAGATGGAAGTGGATTACAGTACAAACTGTGATACAAAAATCCCAGAATGTAAAAAACTAGCCCGAGAAGGCAAATTACACGATGCCTTAGACCAATTATTGGCATTAGAAAAGCTGACAAGAACTGTGAGTACGAAATTCGAACTTTTATAAAAATATATTTACACAAGAAATCTGATTGTTCAGGATGGTGACATGATATCAACTTCAAGAGTGCTCGTAGCAATTTGTGAAATATGTATGGAAGCCAAAAACTATTCAGCCTTAAATGAACATATAATTCTTCTTTCAAAGAGACGTTCTCAATTGAAACAAGCTGTGACTAAAATGATTCAAGAATGTTGTAGTTATGTAGATAAAATGCCTGATAAAGAAACAACTGTCAAACTTATTGAAACATTACGATCTGTTACGGAAGGAAAGGTAAATGATCTATTTTTATTTATTATTTATTTTTAAATCTCAGTGTGGAATGTATTAATTTTAAATGAAATGATATCTATACAAATAGTTTTATATTTTCAGATTTATGTGGAAGTTGAAAGAGCACGACTCACTCACCGTTTAGCAAAACTAAAAGAAGAAGAAGGAGATGTTGTAGGGGCTGCTAATGTTATGCAAGAATTACAGGTACTTATTATTTTGTGATCAATGCTTATTCAGACAAAATAAAATATTTTATAAACAATAAAATTCATTTATAATAGGTAGAAACGTATGGAAGTATGTCTCGAAGAGAAAAAGTTTCCCTTATTTTAGAACAAATGCGTTTGTGCTTAGCAAAACAAGATTTTGTTCGTACTCAAATTATAGCAAAGAAAATTAATGTTAAATTCTTTGTTGATGAAAATGATGAAGAAACCCAAGAATTAAAATTAAAGTATTACAAGTATGTAATACCTTATTTATATTTGTATCTCTTTTATTCGCTATCATTGCATTTTATTGTGGTAATATGTTTCAGTTTAATGATGGAATTAGCATGTCATGAAGGTTGGTATTTGGAACTTTGCCGTCATAATCGAGCTGTGTTAGAAACTCCAGCAATAAGAGACAATACTAGTAAAAAACATCTGGCTCTTTCACGTGCTGTTTTATATTTAATACTGGCACCTCATGAACCCGAACAAGCTGATTTAACTCACCGACTACTGGCTGATAAACTACTTGATGAAATACCAATTTACAAGTAATTTGTTTAACCGTTTCTTACTCTGAAAATAATATTTTATAGAAATAAATGCATAATGTATGTTATAATCACGTCACAGGGAACTTTTACGTTTATTCGTTAATCCTGAATTGATAAAATGGTCTGGTTTATGTGGAATTTATGAAAATGAACTTAGATCAACCGAAATATTTACACAATCTACCGAAGAAGGTCGAAAAAGATGGACCGAATTACGTAATCGGGTTGTTGAACATGTAAGTATTGTATAATTTTTTACATTAAGTTCATCAGACTTTTAACAAATCGTTCAATTTTGTAGAATATCAGGATAATGGCAAAATATTATACAAAAATCACGTTAACGCGAATGGCAGAGTTACTTGATTTGCCTGTTGAGGAAACAGAAGCTTGCCTATGTAATTTAGTCGAAACTGGTGTTATAAATGCACGTACCGACAGACCAGCAGGTGTTGTACGTTTTACTGGAACTCAAGAACCCGCTGCACTACTCGACGCATGGGGTGCTTCGTTATCAAAGTTAATGGGACTCGTAAATAATACAACCCACTTGATTCACCAAGAGGAAATGTTGGCAGTCGCTCAATCATGAAAACAATCGTTGATTCGCAAGCATTTTATACACTAACTCAAATATTTAAGAAATGCATTGGAGCTGTTTGTATTTCATACTGAAATCATTAAAGTCCTACTAATTTAATTGTTATAAAAATAATATAATAAGATAAGTATTCATTATTCATCAATAAAAGAATTGAATACAGTACTTAAATGTATTATAATTATTCAATATGAGTTTATTTGTTTCTTACTGATAACTGAAATACGTTCATAATGAGAAATAAATCTTAAATGAAAAATAAAAAATAACAATTGGATTTATTTCAGAGAATCAGTTCAATGTGAATGTATTGACATAATTTATTTTAATAAGCGAATCATCCATATATGCAATATGTACATTCCTCTATTACAGTTAACTTCGCTTCAAGGCAATAACAGTCTTACTAGATATATCTTTATATAAAAATAGATTTTCATCAATTATATATCGATCGTTTCTTGTGTTTATATTTTTTTATAATAATCTTATAAAAGTTTATCATAAACTGAAATTCTTTAATAACATGTACTTAATAGCAATTTACTAATAACTACTGCACATAGTTACTAAATTTAATATTTTTAGATTCAGAATTGTTCATTTCAAGAAGATATTTAGTCACACTGAGAATACTCTCATAACTTCAAAGTAATATCTAGACCACTTAAATTCATTTGTGCACAGTATAAGAGAATTTTAGTAAATATATACGAAATTGATTTAAGTTTCAATAAAAAAAAATTATATGAATTATTTGCCAATTTTATCATTCGAAATATATTCAAGCAAGATGAAATAAAAGTGTAATATAATATTAGTAAAAATATTTTGAAAATTAAATATATTATTATTCACAATCGTATTAAATTTATTTTGAAAAAGTATACTTCTGGAGCACTAATTCCCATTAGATCCTAAAAATAGTATTATATTTCAGAAATAGTAAATGCAAATATTCATATAATATTTTTTTATGGAATAAAATTAATGAACAACAAAAATATACATATCTTATGTATAATAAAATCAAAAAATTCTTTTTTGTAAAATATAATATTGATTTGTCTAAAACAATTGATTTCTTTTGATAAATACGATAAACGTATGAATAGATTTTTTTAAAATTGCAATTAAATATATTTAATATATTTTATTTATTATTTCAAAATATATTTTTATTTCTAACGTTTGTGATAGTTTAATTGGCATTAGTAGTTATAGTATTTAATTCTAGAATATGAACTATTTCAATGCACCAAAAACATTGCTCTTAACTGGTTAAGCCATTTAAAAAAAATACAAGTCTCAAACCATTATGAGATAAGAATAATGTTTTCATAAAATTAATAAAGAATTCATTGGAGAAAAAATTAAACATTGCATAATTCTTATAGAGCTCGTAAAATAATAAAAATCTAATTTCAACACAATTGAAATTGTTACAACAAATATTTCCTTTACTAAACAAGAAAACAGTTTTAATATCACGTTCTAATAAACTATGATTAGTAACGTTATCTGTATCGTATATATAAAATTTACCAGTTATTTTATAAAACAGTTTATATAATGTAATTGGAATCAGTCCATGAATCTAATTTTCCTTTTGAAACTATATTCTAGGAAAATTATTGCAGTACTTCTCACTAATTTAACGTTTATCGATGATGCATTGTTGCATGGCATTTAAATGAAGAATCATGCATCATATACTTTATAAAAAAAAATATACTCTAATGCTGTAGCCAATACTGTGTACAGCTTATCCAATTAAATTGTAATTATATTTTATAAATTGTGTATTTTTAAGTATATCTTTTAGTGGCAGACTTAAATTATAAGCATTTAGATATACATATACATATACATAAATATATGTATACATTTGAATGTAAATATTTGAAATTCATAGCTGAATGTAGCTACCAATTATTGGTGAGTGCGTTTCCAATATCTCTTTTTACATATTTCAGGCCTAGGAATATCTACGTAATAATGAAACTTCAATTGAGAATAAAAATTATAACTGGAAAAATTAAATTTGCTCTTGGATTTCATTTTACACAATCCTATAGATACTTGCAATAAAAGTAAAACCTTATACCTCTTGATATTCCTTATTGTTCGAACGACATGTTGTCCATATCATCTTGCTTATATACATTCTATTTTTTCAAGGTTTATGTACAACATTTTGGTTACTGTTTGTTGCAATAGATATCGATCCAGCACCTTGTTTAGCTTCTGGATGAAATTACATTCAATTGATTAATAGATGTTAAAATTTTACTCCTTATTATTCAATTTCATTGTCATCATACCACTGAGATTATTTTGTTGAAGTAATGCTACAGCTTCGGCATAAGTAGGAGGAGGCAATTCGCTAGGTCCTTGATTTATGACATCGTTAATTACATCATAAGGCGGTGGACCAATATTCCTCAATGCTGATGCAGTAGCATCATGGGCCCCTGCTAATTCCTGCAAATGCTGTAAAGTAGAGCTAATTAGGAACAATATTCGTGACATTTCATCCACCAAGAACTGATTTAATTTTATAGCGAATATGTAACTATTTATGATTCTACTGATTCTCTACTCTTATCTTATCTGTAGCACTCAATAACAAAACTATAATTACCCTGAACAGCTGACGCTGGTGAACGATCATCTGTATCACAGACTTCCTTCTCAAGTACAACATGCATTTAACAGCTACCATGAGACCGGAGCATATGAAAATCGGTCCAATTAGCCACATATGACCGAGATTCGAGAAAATATGACCATCGACGACATCGCCGAGGGCGAATATCGTGATCGCCGTGCCGACCGTGAAGAGCACTATACTCAGCGCAAGATAGCTGTAACTAGTGCAATCGCACTGCGCGAAAGTCGTCGGTTCCTCGTAACGTTCGTCAATCTGGCGCAGTCGATTGGACAGGAATGGACTCTCGAATACCGTGGCCATGTTACGCTCGATTCAGCCATACGAGGGCCAAACACCGTGATTTGTTTGCGGCACGCTTTCACGGATAAGCACGAGGACCAGCGGCTGTTTTTCGCCTCGATTCGCGAGACTTGATTGCACATGAAGAGGAACGAAGAAAAAAGAAACGATAATAATGATGATAACGAGACTCACCGAGGCCTTTCGGTATCGTACATTTTTTTAAACACACTCGCGCGTGTGCGCTACTACCGTCGTAGAATAGAAAATAAACAAAGCGAATGACGTTGAGAAAAGAATCCTTTTTCACCTAATCGGTGATATACCGGTTACCAACCCCACTACCGGTACCGAGTGAGAACGTGCTACGTGCACTCAGGAGCCGGTTTTACATGGCCGATTCAGCAGCTTCAAGCTTCAGGACGGTCGAGGTACCAAACGATCCGCGATTCTTGCAATTTCGTGTTATCCTAACCTAACCTAACCCAACCTGAATTCGCGAGTCGAATTTATAGTGCAGCGAATGGTATTTCATATAGCGAACTTGTCATTTGCCTTTCAAATGGAAGTTCGCTATAAACAGACTTTGGAAATCGAGAAGCTACCAAATTTAAAGAGCGTATCATGAAAAATGACAACAGAAAAATTCTCATTTCAAATACCCCTAACAAATTTATGTTAAATCAATTAATGTTTAAATAACTATACAAAGTTTAAATCATAAAATTTTTTATTTTTATTTGCGATTTTAAAATAAACATTTATTAAATTCGCGTAAAAATTTCTTCGATTGTGGCGAGAGTATTCTATTTGTTTTTTGGAGTAATCCTGTTTCTTCACTAAAGATAACAGTGAATCGTGATGGCGAGTGGCGACTAAAAAATGGCGGGGGAGGGGGGATGATCCGAAGGAAGGTGTTTTCTCTCTCTTATGTATCAAAGTGAAAGTAGCTCTCCACATTCACCAGTTTATATCCCGGGTTCGGTAAGTCAATGACGATGAAGTTCAAAAGTTCGGTATTGTTTCTTGCAGCATTATGTTATATTAGTGTATCCGCAAATGGTATGTTATAAATTATTTTCCTATAACTTTGGCGAAGAATTTCCTCGTATATTCAGTTATCGTTATATTCGAACGTAACTTGAATATTTGACATTTTACGACGTCACTTTGTAATCTTTATAATATATCCCGTTATGAATGGGAGATAGAACGTTAGAACACGATATCGATAAATATTAAATTCCCGATTCGGATTTTCGGTGAAGTGATTGAGGAATAAACGAAATTTTTGTTTAGCGGCTATTGCACCAAAACATGACAAAGTGGTCGCTTGTTATGTCGCTATGTGGGCTACATACAGACCATTTAAAGGGTCATTTACGTTGGATAATCTTGAGCCACGTTACTGCACTCACCTGATTTACGCTTTTGCTGGACTTGACCCAACTAACTGGAGTATCAAGAGTTTAGATCCATGGATGGATCTTGAACCAGGTAAACTATATATTTCTTGTAAAAGATTATTTATAAATATACCAAAAATAATTTTATTATATACATAATTAGTATTATTTTGATAAATACATATAACTTTTCAACTATTCGATTATTTTTTAATCTATAAATCTCTTTTATGTTTTCGACAAATAGATAAACAATTCAAATCCGTTCGCCGAGAATCGAGGTCCTCTTATTCGACCCGTTTACCACGTTATGGTTCATGATGAATTTTTATTATTATTTTACTATTTCTATTTTTGTGAAATCGATACTCTTAAATTCACGAGTGTTATTTTTATCTCGATCTAGTATCCGAACGCTATTTCGAGACGGTGCAATCATAAATGGTCTAAGAATTCGGCATGTTTTATTTTTTAACACGACCTATAGCTCTCCGGTTGAAGAAAATAAAGTTGACCTTAATATTGGTCAAATAACTAATACGATTCAAACGAGATCGCCAATAGAGTACAAGAGTTGTAATCATTTTATATGATTTTCCAGGCAAAGCGAATTATAAGAAAATGACCGCGCTCCGAAGATTATATCCGGATTTAAAAGTTACGTTGGGTATAGGAGGCTGGAACGAAGGTAGCAAAAATTATTCGGATATGGCTGCGAGCCCGCATAGTCGTAGTAAATTTATCGAAAGTGTCGTCAATTTTATGAAGTAAGCTTTCTACATTCGAGTTATGTAATAATATATTGAAATTAATTCCGTTCATTCATTTCAGATTGTACAACTTCGATGGATTAGATTTAGATTGGGAATTCCCTGGAAAACGTGGGGGAGATCCAGCAAAGGACAAGAAAAATTTTGTTTTGTTGACAAAAGTAAGATTCACTTTTTTCTTTTAAAAACGAGAAAAGAGAAAAATTATCTGCTTTTTGTAGGAACTGAAAGAGAATTTTAAACCCAGAAATTTGATATTAACGGCCGCGATATCGGCTGATGAAGGAGTATGCGATACGTCGTACGATATTCCTGAAATATCAAAGTACCTCGATTTCATTCACGTGATGGCATACGATTATAATGGAGCTTGGAGTAAAAAAGTCCTACCAAATGCGCCTCTAAGAAGCAAAGATGGTTCATCTTTGGTAAGATTTTAATTCAAAATTTATTTAGTTTATACACCACAACAACCCCAATAAATCCATAAAGCTCAATGAAATGGTCAAACTTTATATCAACTAGTTTTTTTAAGTGCAATTTATTTAATTTATTCGAATAATTATGTTTACTGAAGTATTTAATTTGCAGGAAAGAACGATAAAATATTTATTGAAGAAAGGTGCTCCAGCTAGAAAACTCGTTATAGGATTACCTTTCTATGGAAGAACATTCATTCTCACATCTCCGCTTCCGCATCCGAACGACAGTCCTATAGGATTAGAGAGTCTCGACCGAGGTTTCGCTGGAAATTATACCCGCGAAGCTGGATTCATGGGTTACAACGAGGTAGCTTTATTAACATTCATGAGGGAAAATATGATCGCCTTAATAAATGAATTCTTAAAATTTTCAAAATTTCATAGATCTGTGAAGAACAAATTCTGAACCCTAAATCTTGGAGTGTGGGTTGGGACAATAGCAGCAAAACTGCTTATGCGGTTAATGGGAAAAATGTAGTTTTGTATGACAATCTAAATAGTTTTACTGCTAAGGTATGTAATTTCAAATTACGCTGTAATTCGTTTCAATATGTGTTATGTGGAATGTAAATTTTAGATGGAGTACATCAAAGAATTGGATTTAGCTGGGGTGATGGTTTGGAGTATCGACACTGATGACTTTTTGGGCGAATGTTCAGTACTTCATAAGGGAGATGAAAACCACCCATCTTACACCAATTATCCTCTAATGAGACATATCGATTTTGTTTTATCAGGATCCATCGATATTTCTCCTGCTAAATTCCTTATATCATTTGCAGTGTTGTTCTCTCTCCGAAGATTCTCGCTAAATACTGTGTATTGAGAAGAGAATTACGAAAGTGAACAAACATTTGCGTGAATACCTTAAACGTCTTGCGCTATGATGATGTCATTTTTTACTTTCATCC